>JARFNW010138910.1:0-10573 GCA_031763155.1 Dirona albolineata | reverse complement strand
ACTCATCACTTAACACATGGCTAGAAAGTCTCTGCATCAGGAATTAAAGACGAGCAGGTGATGAGCCCACTGCGTTACAATAATAATAATAATAATAATAACAATAAATGGTGTTTCTTCGTTCAAAGTATGTTATAAATCGTATTACATAGGTATAGGGAATTATCTATAAAAAAAACCAAACCAACCCAAGTATTCAATCCAAGGCTACAATAAATGAAAAGAACTGTAATGGAAAGATTAGAAAAAAAATAATATTGTAAATACTTGTTTGAACGGACATCCCATACTGCAACAGTGTGATCAAACGATGCAGTGATGATTTCTGTCCCAGTGGAACTGAAAGCAAGGGAGATAATCTCTCCAGTGTGACCCTGGAAATAAATTTGAAATAAATTTCAGTTCAATCAAAATGTTCAATAGGTACTGGAGGTAAAATGGAGACGAGGTAGTCATCATTTAAAACCATGTTATGTTATATTTAAAAAATGCTTAAATCAAAAGCATTTTTATACAAAAAACAAAAACATAATTAAACTTACACACTCACACATCTATACATTATATATAAGGCTCACAAACATTGCATCACCACAGAAGGCTATGTTATTCAATTTCCTTCGCAGTTCCTTGAGGAACATACAGTATATCTGCCGGGTAGGCACATCATACTACCATTCTTTCCCAAGTATTTTCATGGCGCCAAAGTCTACCAAGATGTCATTGGCTCTTTAGAATTATTTTAAAACCCTGACATGTATGACCAAATTTTTGACAGTAATTGAATTTGCACACACAGATACACGCATTATGACTAATAGACAAATTCATTATTTCAAATATACAGGAAAAAAACCCCCAAAACTTCAGTCTAAAAAGTTAATTCTTAACTTTTGCTTTAAAAGAATAAAATAATTAAACAACTCCTAGTTGCAGAGGACAGCGAATTCCAGACTGATGGTGCAACAAAAAAAACCAAAAAACACAGAACAGAAACAGAAACTTTGCAAACTTTTCCGGTGGTATTGCATCAACTTTCATACTATTTTTCAACTGCTACTGTTTCATCGAAGATGCATGATTTTAACCTCTTAAAAAAAAACCCATAACGTTTGAACTATAGAAGATAATCTCATTATATTTAAAGGTCCTAAAACATTATTATATGAATTTTCATGTGTGTTGGTTTCAATTGAATACCATGAAGAATTTATTTTTATGATTCATCTGAAGTTAGTATTGTTTCGCTCATCGATTAAGTTATATAAAAAACAACATTCTGAAAAGTTGCCGGATATACGTGTCCGACACATCTTCAATGAGATGATTGTCTGTGCCCATTCCATACATTCATTCTTCCATTTCCCTTACTGATAATGTCGCCACGTCCATTCCCTTCTCCACGTCCCAAAGACGACACGTTGTGTCCATACTTCCTGTGGCGATCATAGTACTCTGGGGGTTGAAGGACACACACACCTGGGGACGAATAAAATCCAACGGGAAAAACACATTTTATTCATGTCAATAATATCATCATCATCACTGACTCACAATAATGATAATAAAAATAATAATAATGATGATGATGATGACGACGTTTGTTTCTTTATCAAGTCCCCTTTGTAACATAGGAAGCAGTGAAAGGGCCAGTGATATGACAGGCCCTGGAAGGTGTGCATGATAAATGAAAGTAAATCCAAATTTCAACAAGGACTAACACCACTCATTACCTAACACAAGGCTATGATATAAGATGAGCAGGTGATGAGCCTACTGCGTCCAGACACCTTTGCCAGTAAATTGGTCAACAATGTACCATGAGGTCCATATATTTTTTCCAATAAACACTTTGTTGTTACTCTGGTGGGTTATTCCTCAGTTACTGAACAACTGGGAGCTACCACCTGGACCTATGATAATGATGATAATAATAATAATAATAAAAACAATAATAATAATAATAATAATAACAATAATAAATAAATAATGATAATAATAAATACTACTGCTACAGCTGCTGCTATTAATATGATAATATAATAATCTTATACAATTTAAAAGGTACATATTACTCACAATTTCTGCAGTGTGTCCTTTATACACATTGTAGCACTTTCCGGTCTCATAACTCCATATACGGCATGTTTTGTCAAAAGAACCGGTTGCTATTTTATCCCTGAAAGTATAATTATAATTAAGATATGCAGGAAAATAAATTCTTCTGTTGAACAGTAATGGTGTAGCGATTGAATTGAATCTTTATATTTTCAGGAAATTGGAAAACGTAATTCAATCCAAAAGGATTGTTGAATGAAATAGCGTAAACCACATAAAACCATTAGCCCCAAATGATCTAACCCACAATTACCCGTATGGATTGTTGAATGAAATAGCGTAAACCACATAAAACCATTGGCCCCAAATGATCAAACCCACAATTACCTGTATGGATTGTTTGAATGAAATAGCATAAACCACATAAAACCACTGGCCCCAAATGATCAAACCCACAATTACCTGTATGGATTTTTGAATGAAATAGCATAAACCACATAAAACCATTGGCCCCAAATGATCAAACCCACAATTACCCATATGGATTGTTGAATGAAATAGCGTAAACCACATAAAACCATTGGCCCCAAATGATCAAACCCACAATTACCCGTATGGATTGTTGAATGAAATAGCATAAACCACATTCCGATGACCATCAAGAGTGTGAATCTCCTCTCCCGAGCTTGTGTCCCACACTTTGCACGTTCTGTCATAACTTCCTGTGATGAAGCTGTGGGAATTAGGGAATTAAAAATAAATAAATTTAAAAGTGATAATTATGAAGTGCCTTGTGTAGTGTTGCTATTTCTATCATTGTCTTTTTGTTGGTGGTTTTTGGAGGTTTGTAAGAAACATTGAATAGATCTATGATATTATATTATTGTGTTGTTGTTTAAACAGATCAATTTGTCCACAAAGGCAGTTTGTCTTTTGAGAATATTTTTTTTAAAAAGAACAAAATAACCCAAGAATCAGCCGCAGTGCAGCGACACAATGTAGGCAATAGAAGTTAATTTTTTTTGCCCAAGGAAAAAACACAATGCATAAGGAAATCCAAATTCGAACTCCCCATCATCATAGGGCACTTTCATCTGCTTTAATATCATTTCATGAATCTTAATTTTTTTTTTAAATTTAGAATAAAATGAAGACCATTCCAAATACATTTCTTATTCATAACAAAAATGTCTGTAGCCATGGTGCTTATTCCTCTCAGCTATGAAAGGGGGCGAGATGGACGAGTCGATAAGGCATTGCACTGCAACCTGGATGACCCGGGTTAGAGCCCCGCTTAAGACATTTCATTTTCTTTCCTTGGGCAAGATTATTAACCCCTGATTTGCTCACTTGGACAACATGGGTGCTTCCTGTTGACATCAGGCTGACGCTTGATGAATTATCTATATTCCTTCTTAGGAATGCCTAGGCAACAGCACCGTCCCTTATGAAAGGAATTTAGGGGTTTTACCACCTGGTCTAAACCAACCATCTTTATCATTCCCATATATTACCTGGATCCTGATTTGTTGAAGGCTACGTTGGTGAGGGGTAGTATATGAGCTCTGAGAACCTGGAGGAACAAAAATAGAAATATTTAATTAATTTTATATATACTGAATACATTGTTGATTGTCGACTCCCCTTTACACCGCAATAAGCATATGTCAAGATTTGAAGGGTGCACATGAAAAATGGAAGTAAATTCAAATGTCAATGAGGACTTACACCAATCATCACCTAGTGTATGGCTAGAGAGACTCTGCATCAGGAATTAAAGACGAGCAGGTGATGAGCCCACTGCGTACAAATACCTTCTCCAGTAAATTGGACACCAATGAACCATGAGGTCCATATATTTTACCAGTAAACACTTTACTGTTACCCTAATGGTTACTATTCAGTTATAGGACGACTGAGAACCGTCACCTGTGCAATTTATGTCAAATGCAAAAATTGCAAATATTGCGGTGGTATATGTATAAAACCACTTGAAACCAATTCATATTATTCACTACATCTTCACTCAAAGCAACGTAGTTTCGGAAGGTCATCATTATATCTTTTCAATACCATCCAAACATTGATGGTTTTCTTACATTATTCAAAATACTTAACAACGAAGTAAAATAACTTCCAGTTTTGATCTGCAAAGACTCTATCTCTATGTTTATTTTTGTCAATGTGTTCTTATTGTCCACTTGTACAGTGAATTGCCAGTGAATTACAGTTATATGTTCCATGGGGTTTGTGTAAGATGATTGGTATTGTTTTGTGAGGTGTATGTTAAGGCAGTGATAATGTTACATATGTGACTTCCTTCATGAATGGATAAATAAAGTATTATCTTATCTTACCTTGAAGAGATAAAAATGTTGGTCTTCTTTCTGGGAAATTTTGTCTTGAAGTCCTTTGATTTGGTTAAAGAAAGAATGCTAATGAATCAAGAACATTGAACACATTATTCTCTACTTTAGCCCAATTTGAATGTGTAGAAAATCATTGTTTCTTTTTACTATCTCACTGTTATTGACGTTTTAGTTTTAAACATTTTAATATTTATATAAATGTGTTTAAGTAATAGCGCCACCCCAGAGTCATTATAACCTCCAAATAGTCTACTCAACTATCTTTCCAGATATAAATACAGATACTACACTCGATGCTGGCAAGTCTTAAAGTTAAAGTTTTGGAACGGCTCAAATTATTGGGAGATCAATGTAGATGGATTTGTGTAGGTGGAAAATTCTCCCAGTTCCTTTTTGAAGCTGAGAAGGATAAATTTCAAAGCTATGGAACATTTGTTTGATAGCCATTGGCCATTTGAATAATGCTGCCTGTTGTGGACTAATGAAGATGCCTGGACACAAAGAACTGATACCTTCCTTGTTTTAATTCTCTGATAGGTTCATAAAGTTTCCCAGCTTTTGCCTTCAGCCGTGTATGAAAATGGAACTGGTCGTTACGTTGCATTGTGGTTTATTTAGGTGTTACTATAGGTGGCAAGCTCTATGCTACTGACAAACATATATGCTTTTTCTTTTTATAAAAAAGCAACAAAAGAATAATTTTCTTGAGGTAATAAAGATGATCTAATATTGATAACATTTTAGTGATTATATTTCACCATGCCACAATGGAAAACATTGTGCCTTTTTGAGTTAAAAAGTTATGATAAAATGTATGACAGTGAGAGAAAGACAGATTAGATCTAGTCATAAAAAAAAGAATGAATAGTATTTCAATGCATCTTTTCAAAACTTCACTGACTTATACACAATCAATAAGTACAAAAACAAAACATATCTTCAATGGAAAGGATACGAGCAACAAGTTTTTTTACTTGTTCAGCTTTTGACTGAGTAATGAGGGGTTCCTTGTAAATAATTTCTTCTACGACTTTGTCCAAATCAGTGCTGAAGAAAGGGAATAGAGGTAAACGTTTCATTAAACACAAGGATGATGATGGCAATGATGATGATGATGATTCAATGCAAGTAAAAAAAAAATCAAAGTCGATGACGACAATGATGATGATACTCGTGGTAATGATGATGATACTCATGGTAATGGTGATGATACTCGTGGTAATGATGATGATACTCGTGGTAATGATGATGATTACAGTGATACAAGTAATATGTAAGATGCATTATAATAAGAAAGGCTAATGAATAGTAATGGGATGTAATTATATATATTTTTTTTATCAATAATAATACTAAGATGACTCAATACTGATGGCTGAAATTACTTTGTCAAAGAATTTAAACTTTACATTCGTTTGTAGATTGAATTTCACACTTACGTTGGTCCTAGATCCAACAAATCAATTGATTTGGTTTTGAGAATACCTCCTTGTTCATATTCCAAAATGATACCTGTGGGAGAATATCTAGACATCACACATCTATGTAAACATATTGAGGAATCATTTGGTATGTTTTGGGATGGAGAATATGGCAACACAAACAAATTCAATCCATGACCTTATGGTATATTTGCACCCTGCTTTCTTAGCATATTTCATCAAGTGTTTATCATCATGAGTGGCGAGTGTTGGTCTGCATGTTGCCGATCATGTTTAAGTGTTACTCTGTTGGAATTATTCTAAATTGGCAATTTCATGTTGTCCCCGTCGCCATCATCAGTATCATTTGTGTCAGGTTAGGGTGCTGCACTTTGTGTGACTGGGCATGACATTAGATGGTGTTTGGACCTGTGCTAGGGTCCTATTATGGGGATTGATTAGAAGTGTGTATAAAAATAGCCTGCTAATAGCTCTCAATATACAAATAGATAGCGTCTACTGTAATGTAGGGTTTTTTTAATTTCCTTCCACAATCTATTTTTTGTTCTTTTTCACCCTTATGTTTTTACCATTCATTATAATTCTATATCCCTTCTCTTCAGACATTCTTTATAATCATAATTGAAAAAAATAGCAGTAGCAAAGGAAAAGTAATTAATGGTGTCAGAGGTGTATGTTGTAAATTGAAAAGATGTTAATAACAAAAAAAAACCAAGCTGGATAACCACTTCAAAAAGCATCAAATAGTTTATAATAAATTACAAAATTGGAGGTAAGACAAGTACAGCTTCAAACAATGTTAGAAATTAGAGCTGAACAAAGAGGCACATCAACAAAGCCTGCGTTCAGAAATATCCTTTAGCCTTTAGAGAAGGTATCATAAGGACAAGGTAAGGTAGGCAGTCGAAAATATCAGGAAAAAAATTGTCAACAGCTTCACATGCTCTATACTGTAGCATCACACGTCATCAATATAATAGGTCATCAATAAATAGTAATCACAGTTAGCCGCCAGTCAAACACTTGACCTGAAACTGAAACACTCATTGAACTGAACCATCAATCTAAAAATAATAGCCTACCAGGAGGATAATAGCGTAGTAGAAATCTTTTCAACTTCATAATGTTAAGATTATTTGAGACAAAACGACAAATGACGGTCAACGCCTGTTTCTCTCTTTAGATTTCGGATTAGTTGAAACAGGCGTCGTGTATTCAATTGATCACACTTCGGCACAGCGTCGGTATCCACAGGAATCTAAAATGGCGATGTAAACTGTAACTGTATCTAGAGATCAGGGGAAATAACTACAAACGACAAAATTGTGTATTGTCAAAACACTCTACCTGGCCTATAATAAAACAGGGTTTGCGATTCCTTTGCTGTGCGTGGAAATTGAATTATAACGAGGTAACTAATTAGACTAGTAGTAGATAGTAGGCTTTCTGGTGTTAAAACCCTTTGATAAATCAGTAATGACGATAGCTGATAACACTTGCTAAAGCTGATAAGAAAGAGGTACAGCAGTCAACATATCCCTAATTATAATTGAATAGAATTTTAGAATTAAGAATGAAGAAAAGATAAGAAGAAGACTAAGACTAAGAAGACTAGAAGTCTAAGATTCAAATTCATCAAGTGATAAGAAAATAATAAATAATATAAAGATATGATACATTTTAATTTTGGTAAACGTGAAGTTTATAGAGGTGTAGCCCTTCCGCGTTCGGAGCCCTTACACGCGTTCACTTTTCGTTTTGTAGTTCGTTAAGTCAATTTCCACATAATAAATTTTTCTTCGCACAAACCAAACAGTCAGAGCAGACGACAAGGCCATTCTGCGCATTGAGCAACTGTTTATAACCGTTTTCCTACGACCCGGGGCAAAATAATTCCACTTTTCGGAAGTGAAACTAGACTGACCTGGTCGAAAGTGAAACCGGACCAGGTTTGGAGATGGGTCACGCGATTTAGCCGAGCTGCCACTTTGGGATGGGCAAGGATGATATTTCGATTCGTTATGTCTAGATCAAAAGTTAAAGATTCACTGGAGTCAAACGGGAGTAAGATTGGTTGTTTTTCCTAGGTTTTACAGGGTGATTATTGGGCGAGACATATTTTGTCGACTGTTTTGTTGCACGTTCACAACTTTTAACAATAATAGTGTGCAACTTTTAAATGCCCGCGCCAAAAAACACGGGCCCTAAATCTATTGCATCGTGATCATTCATGTATTTACAGTCAAGTAATTGTTCGCGTTATTTTCTATTTTTAACCTAACTAACTCTAACCCTAAGCCGCAAGCCTAAACCCTAACCCCACACATTTAACCCTAACCCTATTACGATTAGCGTTGTCCTATGATACTGAGTACGAACACGTGCATCTGATTGTCCAAATTAATAAATATGCCACGACAACACCGCCCTGCCAACAAAAGTAGACATAGCTTAGTGGTAGCGAGTCGGTCTGCTCTCATATATTCAATACAGCCTCCTTGATAGACAAGGTCTTTTTATCAACATGTCTTACAAACTTTGTAGACCTGTTCTATATTTGCATATTTACATCTATATAATCAATTTAAATGTGCTGTAAAATGCACCAATTAATATATATACAGGCCTACTCATGTTTTTCTCAATTTTGGGTTAAATCTTAAAACTATTTCATTCTGAAGGGAAGATCAAACAGTCTAAGGATTGGAGCTCACTTCACATCACTAAACCCTTCTATTTATATGGTTGACATTTTTAACAATTGCTTTGGGCATGTGACACCTTAAAAAATGAAAACAATATATTGAAATGATAATACTCACTTTTTTTACATTGTTTTCAAATCTTTCAGATCACATTTTTGATTTCAGGAAAATATTGTGAACAAACCGTCTTGATAAATGTGAGTGGACAATGTATAAGGATCAAACAGTTCGAAATCGAAGGATGGAGGAGGCGAACGAAAGGGTCAAGGCCAGCATGGCAAGATTTGAAAACGTTATGGGTGATTCCATGATGAAATTCAGACTAATGCCGTCCAGGGCCAAGATGTGTGTGGGAATATCGGGTGTGCTGTCTGTGTTTTTCTATCTCTACCTGGCCTCGTGGTTGTTTGTCTCAGACGCAGAAACTGACCATGAGAGTTTACTCGATACTTCCAAATGTCCAGCCTGCTACGGGTCAACGGCCTGCGGGATGTTTTACTACGACCAGGTCAAAATGTCGGGAATGTCCAAATTTCGTATTTTAGATAAAATTAATCCAAGAAATGTCCATTTTGCTCAAGTGGGTCACAACAAGCAAGAGGTGGTCATGAAAAAAATGGCAACAGACTCTGAGCTTAGAAATCTTGACACCAAAATCTGTCATGATGCCATGAGGCCTGAAGGCTGCGACGTGGCTCGTGTCATTTCTCGTACCAGCCAGGCAATTCCATTCAACACAAAACCTTTGACTCCCAATGCTCTGAAAGAGACTGGTAGTTTCATGTTTAGTTGTCCAAGCTACCGGTTACTGGACACTGTGTGGACTCGTTTCCAGGAATACAAGAAGAAGAACGAGATTTTCATGTCTGATAAGATGCAAGTTCTATACATGGCCATGGTCAACGCGGAACCCCTCATGCTACAGGTGAGTGGAATGTATAGCTACAGGTGAGTGGAATGTATAGAAGCCCTGTAGAGTTGTTTAACTTATCCCGGTTTCCTTAACAGACAGTGGACAAAGTGATGATTTGGCACCCTCTGGATAGGAGCTGGTTACTGTTACTCGGATAGATTTTATCATAATCATAGTTGTCAAGAGAATAGGTCAATGATCTATCTTGGACTTCTATGGATTGATGCTATTAAATATATTAATATAAGTATCTTAACTGTTTATGTTGATGCTGTAAACGAAAACAAAAAAACGACAAAACAAAATTATTAGATCAGATCAACTTTATTAATCTATAAATGAAATCAGCCTACATTTTGTTAAAGTGTTCTCTATTTAGATAAACATCATATTTTGACAATATTACATACGACCCGCACTCAAACTGTCACACACACGCATACACACACACACAGACAAGCCAACCATATACATGAATATAAACATATAACATATAAACATTTGTCTTGACCGCATGTGACTCAAGTTATGAATAATGTTGCATGATGTAATTTATATTTTTTTAAGAAGCCTATAGATTCAAGAAAAGAATAGAATGAAATAAAAAGCGAAATAAAATGTTTCTGCATTATTTCTCGCTACTTGGTGAGTTATACTTATTGATTTTTCCAATTTCATCTTTCTCTAACAGACATTTCCCAAGTCTGAGGGTTGGCCGTTTCCCCAATACCTCGGGGCGTGTGGCCGGGTGGTGGTGGAAGAGAACACTGGGGAGCCGCTCAACAATTTTTACAACTCAGATTTTGCAGTCAGGGTAAGTGCTTTTCGTGAAGAATCAGATCTTTTAAAAAATGTACATATTATATTTATTACTATTTTAATTTTTTTCCTCATAAATTCAACTACTTACAACTCACAGCATAAAACATGTGATAAAAGATAAAGTACGGTTTATAGTCTGTATCCCCTTATAATTACTGGCTCACAAACTTGACATCATTTATCACCCCAGCTGGTCATTTCTTTCAATATCCTTCTCAATTCCATGGAGAGCATACGGTATAGCAGACTGTTATATAAATATAT
>JARFNW010138888.1:0-10578 GCA_031763155.1 Dirona albolineata | reverse complement strand
TAGACCAAAAACAACATGGCAGGAAGTAATTACAGAAACCATAAAAAACAAGGGATGTAAGTTTGTAGACGCAAAAAAGAAGACATTGGATAGAAACCAGTGGCGAAAGTTTGTTTATGATGCTTAAGCCTTACACCGAAATATACAAAAGATAAATTGATAAAGTAACAAATAAACAAAAACATTGACGCATTGAAACCATTTGACCTGGAATCCAACGAGTAGGCATTTATAGTTTCAAACTGGTCGTTGTTCGAACAATTCGATTGTGCCTTATGCTGATTTTGTATCTGTCAACGAATATTTTATAACTGTCTCCCCTGGTATAGGTTATGTTCGAATATAAAAAATAAAAAAGTAAAATGAAGTAATATATATATATACCGGGTGACACAGAAAGAACGGAACCCACGTATCTCGTTATAACTTTGTTAAATATGAACTGTCGTCGAGTTTGTGATTAATTAGTAAACAATAATATGGTTTTAGTTCTAAATCATACCTCAGTATGCAACCAACACTTTCTCTGGAAAATTCCAACTCTTATTTCCTGGGTTTGTTTTCTCACTGACTTTTCGGGATTGAGTACCACCTTTTCAATAGACGCTATGCAAATGTTGGCAGCAGCACGAGCCTGTCTGGGCCGTTCAGGTGACCAACGCTGACACCCGTTGTGACTATGCATAATGTCACTAGCATAAATTGTGTGCACGGGTAATGTCTTATGGTTGTAGGCCTAGCACCGGGCAGAGAGAGGGTGTGGGTGTGTAAACAGGCAGAGTAAGCTAGGAATCGTGCTTGCCTTGTCATAATACCGGCCGGCCCGCTCCATCCCCGACATATTATTATCGTCTATGTTTGATGGCGGGATGTCATGAGGCGGGTGACAGTCAGTGACGTATGGTCAGCAATGAGTAATACGGATACTTTTTCTCTCTCCATTTTATATTCCTGAAATTTCCGTCATATTATTATGTTTGTTACTTGTAACAAACACAACAGCATTGGAGGAATCGCTAATTGTCATAATTTGATAGACCAAAACATTAAACTAGACACCGCACAATAACATTGGGAGCAGAATTGTTCAACCCCCCCCCCCTCTCCCTTCCTCCCCCTTACACACATAGACCTTTCCTATTCCACATACAACACACCGCATCTTACCGAATATCAAAGCACTGATACTATACGAATAGCCCAAGCATACAATAATGTAGTATTGGTATGTGGTCATTGTGACCTTGATCAGTACAGTACACTGTTGTATTATTATTATAACATACATGTAGTAGGTAGTACATGCGTGAGTTCGATGGGTTAAAATATGTTGAGCAAGATAGTTGTAGGCAGGGTTTAATTTAACAATTCATCTATCTCTCTCAGCAATAAAGTGATTTCATCGGTAGTTAAACACGTGTTCTCATTGGTCGGTAAGAAAGCGACGTAGTTGGCTATGAGAAGGCTCGTGTAGGACATCTCATTGGTCGGAAAATAAGCGTTTTTATTGGCTAAGAGTACGAGATAATGCTGATCGAAAACGAGGTTGCCTATTCCGCTAGATTTTTTGTATCAAATGTCAGTGTCAACTGCCGATTATCGATATATCGATCGGGTTTTACTAAAATGTATGTCGCTATTTTGAGGTTTTTATTACTAATAATATATAGAAAAAAAATCAGACCAGAGGTCAATGTCGCTATCCAGAGATTGTCGTTATACAGGGGTGTCGTTATCCGGAAGTTGCACTGTAATGTCAAATTGATACAAAAATGCAAACATGCATTGAATTTTAAAAAACAAAAAAACTTATGCATGAATCTCATTCAGATTTATATTGCATGATTATAAAAGATATAATAATAATAATAATAATAATAATAATAATAATAATAATAACAATAAAAATAATAATACCCACTCCTTCAAATAAAAGAATGTTGCAGCCACTAGTTTGATGAGCTCTGTTACAAGCACAACAGTTACTGTGTTATACTTGTAACTGTTGTCTTTCGATTTGCTGGCTGTCACCAAAATACCTGCAAAAAGATCAAATACCACATATATGAAGCAGAGGAATTGTGATATCAAGGAGGCATTTTGTTACACATCAAGTCAATTAAAATCATCACCTTGCTTGCAGCTTTGCCATTGCCACCCTCTAATTTGTTTCCTTCCCTTACTCACAGTTCTATTTCTACCTAAAATGGGGCTAAGGAAGCTATGAAAAACAACCTGACAACTATTGTTTCTTATTTAGATTTGAATTCATATTGACTTTCGTCTCCAGAATAGCAAGGTCACTATCTGGATTAAGGCCATGATTTCAGGCATCACAATGGTTGGATGATTGCTTTACCTGCACTCTATCACACTAACAAAAATCTAAGAAATGATTACCCTGAGAAGAGTGGCGGCGGGGAGTTTCAGCAATGCCATTACTTTTAATACAATTCTTTTTATTCTTTTCCTATATATTTCACATTGAGTCATGTCTAGCATGATTACACATATAACAAAACAAAAATGGAAACGTAGACGTTAATCTATTTAAAGCAAGAATTGAATCATTTTTATCATCATCTCCCTAGTTCTGGGTAAATTAGGCAATCGACCATGGCCCAGTGTGTCCACAGGCAGTGCACTAACAGTAAAGTAACAGAAAGTGGAATAGCTTTCAAAATATATAAAAGAGGCCAGAGGGCTGTGAATAAAGGGCGGGTTAGCAGCAAGGAAACCTTGACTTCTGACCACATATATAAAAATAGTTTTAAAAAGGTTATATATTGCCCCCTAGGCTTTTTTTTATATTCTTTCACAGAGAACTTTTTATAAATGATAAACCTCAGCCTCATGACCTGGTTTTTTTTTTCACCCCCTTTCTTTGAACTTTTTACTAGGGTTAGGGGTAGCTAACACTAACTAGGGTAACATATTTTGTAAATGTGCAAATTACCCCCACCCCCTGCCTTTTGAGAGTGTGTGTATCATGTGCATCAACAATAATCGTCGAAAGAAATTACACACAAGAAATCATTGTTTGCATTTTATGGCAGTAGCTTGGCAACTTCTAATCTATTGAAATTGAAGCCAAAAAAGGTGTACATAGTACATGATGAATGATGATAGTGATAGAAATTAGAAAATTTACAGTGCAGAG
Organism: Dirona albolineata; assembly: GCA_031763155.1. Classification (NCBI taxonomy): domain Eukaryota; kingdom Metazoa; phylum Mollusca; class Gastropoda; order Nudibranchia; family Dironidae; genus Dirona; species Dirona albolineata. Next base: position 7,418 of record JARFNW010138888.1, on the reverse strand, counting down.
GCAGAACCAGAACATTTCATTCAGCAGGCAGCGCAGCACTGACTGTGTCATGACTTATTTTCAAGGACGGTGGTATTGAGTACTTAATTCAAGTGCAAGTCCTCAAGTGAGTAGGCTAGCCTCTAGTCTAGTACTAGGGTAGGGTAGGAGGAGAGGAGAGTTGATGAAGAGAGCATTACATTTCCAATCAATGCTTACCTTGATTGATAAAAAGTGCCATGTACGAAATGAAAATAAAGAAACTTAGTTTTGTAGGAAACAAGTCTGCTGAAATGATGGCCATTGTGTCTGATTAGTTGTTATTTTCAGAAAGCTAAGGCAAAAGTGAGCGTCGTGTACTATGGGCAGTGCTGAGACTTGAGACAGTGAGATTAGTAAAGTTTAGTCTTGACTCAATTATTATTAAATTAAATATTGCCGGTTGGTTCAGAGTCAATCTCATCAATCAGTCAGTTGAATCAGTCTTTATTATATTCTCGCGAATACTGCTTCACAAACCGAATGTACTAGGAAACAATCAAATAAGTTATTTAAACACTATTATCAAAGTCCTGATGTGAAAAGTAGAAGATATGAGCATTAGAATTAGACCCTCTAGTTCTTCTATAATCCTAACGTTCGATCACAGGAGAGTGTTTTATCTTTATGGATTTGACACATAACATTCACATTCGCAATTTTAGTTTTTTCCGGTGTCTTCCAGGAAAAAATGTAAAATTGTTAACTTACTTACCTGCTTAACTGTTCTGAAACGAAAGATACTTCCCATGGAAAAGTAAAATCTCAGCCTAGCTGTGTCATAATTTATTAGTTTAATTTAGTCACAAACGCGCACCAAAAGACGCAAAGTCTGTTCTGGAAACTCCAGAAACACCTGTAGTAATAGTGTAATCAGCATCATCATATATAAATATAAGCATTATATATTATTATTAGACATAGACTGCAAGTGAAGGGAATACAAATATGAATCCTAATTCACAGTCACAGGTAAAAGTCACTTTTTTCACTGCACTGCATACATGTTCTAATAATTGTGATGTAGACTATGTTGGTTAAGATAATTCTAGACCTATATCAATTGTTTCTCACTTTGCCTAGCTCTACCAGATACACAATTCGTAGGTTAAGCTAATATTATTAATTAGAATTAGAGCCAAATTGTCAAGTGAATAAAATATATATATATATAAAAGTGCAATTGAACTTGGATCACCTGTGTTGCAGCAGGGGTCTGTTTCAGAGGCTTGTGTTTAATTGCAGACATACTCTCTACATCTTTGACCATAATAATGTGTTTTTATAAAAGAAAATCTCTAACATTCATCAATGTCTTCTTTTCGTTTTAACGTTGTCAGTCAGTTAATGATAGAGAGCAGAGATGTTCTGAGTCTAAAACTAAAGTGGGCTACCTAATCTATTACTTTTACAGATCGAGTTGGCAGTGGATATGAGGAGTTCTTGTTGCGCCAGTAAAGTTGAAAAAGCTCTTCAAGAAATTGCAGGTGACCCTCTTTTTATTGTTTTGGTTTTTTCTTTTACTCAGTGGAGCAGCAGTGCCGTTTGTAAATATATTATAATATTAAGTGCCATATAATTTATAATACAAAATGTATCAACTGTTTGTATGGGTAGTGAAGCTGGAACACTAACCTTCTTGGACTGGGCAAAAGCATGAAGACCTGTGTCTACACCAAGCATGTTGATAAACCTCAGTGGTAACCAAATTAAAAAAAGTAGAGGCTACATCTGACCATTGCCCTAACAAAATTGAAGTCAATCCAAGTTTTAAAAGACAGTGGAGTGCTCACATTCTTGTCAAAGTGTTGATACAAAGAGTATCCATTTCTCTATCCACATTATAGCTGTTCCCTACACTGTCATGCAGTACTAAAGGGCAAAAGAAATAAAAAATAGTCGTGGCTGGAACAGTGATGATGTAATTTTTTGTTTCCCACTCCCAGTCGCCCTGAACAACGTTGTCAAATGAGAAGTCAATTAGAATCTATTCAGGTCCTGCTGATTTCAAACCTATTATTTAAATGCGTTTATTGACAGGTATCGAATCCGTGAATGTGGATTACAATCGCCAGAGTGTTATGGTGAAAGGAGATGTAATAGCAGAAGAGTTGAAGAGTACCATTGAAAAGAAAACTGGATTGCTTGCTGTGATCATGGGAATTGGTTCTATATGTGAGTATAGTATCGTAAGATAGAAGTATACAATCTACCACATTTATGTGAACTATCTTACGTTTATCTCAAATTCAAGTAGCTACACAATGTAGCCTATCACTATCATATTCATATATATTGGCATCAAATGCCTTTCTCCATTGCAGGAAGACATTCAATGTATTTCATATGGACATGCTTTATCTCAAATCCACGGAAATGACAAACCCTTCTAAATCGTTGAATATTCATGGAATTTTATTGACAGCATGTTTATTGGAACATGCTCACTGATTTCTCAAACACTACCTTCCCCGTTTCTGGTAAAATTACTTCTGTTGCTATTCTCAATAGGACTACATTACTAAACAAATGGTACATGTGTATATTTCCCCCTTCCCCAAAATAATCAAACCTTTTTCACCGAAATCTCATTGTACCATATATTATACTGTCTTTCCCAATTAGAAACTCCATTATAAATTTTGTCCGCGCGGTGAATTTCATATCAGAATAAGTCTATATATACACCTCGATTTTCAAATCTTTGTCCATAATATATTTTCCAGCCAACAAAAACCTTGGATCAGCAGTAGCAGCTATAGCAATTGGTGACTCTTCTGTTCAAGGCATTTTACGAATAACTCAGTCAGACCCAGATACCTGCATCATTGAAGGCAGCCTAGACAAATTGCCCGATTCCAAGAATTTATACGTATCTCTTCATGAAACTGGTGACTTGTCAAAGGGGTGCTATAGCTGTGGCCCTCCATTGAGTCATGAAGCTAACAAGAATGATGTGAGTATTGGCCATATATATTATCATCATTAATAGTTGTATCTTTTAATCATTGTGCTTGTTTTTACTTTGTCGCTTAACGCAAGGTTAAGATCACAATAATGTCAAGATTTAGAGGAGCCAAAATCTTCCTTGTCCAATTATAATCGCACAATAAGAATCCAAGTCACTGGCACAAAGAAAGTTTCATGTCTCCCCTTCTTCAGCTATTAAACGTAATGTAAAAATATATAATAGGAAGCGGTAACATTATTTTTTACATGATTTTTGTTTTTCAGTATATTGGGATCATTAGTCAACTGAAACCACAAACTGATGGGAGTGCTCAATTTCGTTGTATATCTTCAAAACTAATGGTTGATGACATGTACGGTCGTTGTGTGGTCATTCACAATGGGGATGAGCAACAAGTTAAAGATAGTCAAAGTAGCAGGTAAGAATGGGAAGATACTGATGGGTTTATAGTCTGTATCACCGTCAAAGACGTTTGATAATGATAATAATAGATAATGATAGCATTTGTAAGATAAGATAATACTTTATTTAATCCCTATGGGGAAATTCTTCGTACAATCCCGCAGTTTATAATATTTAAAGTTCACCTCAGCTCACTGGGGACCATGAAGTTGAGCAGCCTGTTAGGCGTATCACAATTTCATCCTGACAATATCTTTCTCCGCCTGTAGCCGGGTAATCATTCACACCCGAGTCAAGTGAAGGAGACATAAGTCGGGCCTGGCATTGTCAGGATTGGAACTCCGGATCTCTCTATCTCCAGACTGGCAGCCTAATCACGTGGCCACTAAAATTGTGATATGAATGAATTGGCTTCTTGGGTTCAAGAAACGTTTTGACGATGTTTGGATGATATGGAATAGGGCATCTCGTTCATCATTGTTATAGCTTATCAGAATGAAAGTGGAGATTACAATAGTTATATATATTTTTTAAACGTGGTTGGGAAGGAATGCAGCTTTGCCAAGAGGAAACAAACAAGATTTTTTTTAAAAATAAATGCCTACAGTGGAAATGGGATGAATGCCTACAACAGTACCAACAGCTTCGTTGGCAATAGCAGCCAGAAATTCTGTCACTGGGCCAACCAAATTTTTAAAAGTTTTTTTACTTCAATTGAATTGTGTTTTTTTGTGGGGGTTTGTTTTGGGGGGGGGGGGGGTTTGTTTTCCATTGAAATAGTGATATCAGCCATTTACTCAATATCAAGTTAAATACTTGGTACGAATGTATGACTCAATTTTATTTTGTTTTTGATCTTGTTATTTTTATCCAGATTGGCCTGTGGTATTGTAGCCAGGTCTTCAGGAATCTTCCAGAATTCCAAACGTTTTTGTGCATGCGACGGCGTGGCCATATGGGAGGAAAAGAAGAGAAGGGATGGTGAAAAGGCTGCCCCTTGACAACACCAGCTCATCATGCTAGATGATTGAAAAGTTGATTTTATGAATGATTTCAATTCTCTTATCATTGTCAGTTCTAATAATTGGTAAAGAATGAGAGCTTGATTTCTTGTCTTTTTTTTCTTTTGGAAAGAACAGGGTTGGGTATATTAACAATAGCGATATTTTCTATAATTATGCTACTCTTTTCATTCCTTGATATAGTCAGATGTTTTATACTCATGTTATGTTTTTACCTTGATAACTTATGCTCATTACCTAGCCTCTTTTGATTAATAAAGAGATAGACAGAAATGCTAAATGCTATCAATTTTTAAACACTATTTTTTGTCCATCGCAAAGATAGGACATTGGTTCAGAACAGTCAGCTGTTCTTGATAATTCTATGATTTCCGTATAATCAGTCAGGGTACTCCCCACCTCTTTGTTATGTTGATACTTGGTGCTTTTATCTCGTCAACCAGAGAAATATTTTTTCACTGACTGCCTACCAGTGGACGAGTGGTTTGGTAATGGCAATGTTTAGCTGATGTTAAGTCCTTGAGAAAAGACTCTTTATACAATTGTTCCTCATTCAACTCAGGTCTGAATGAGTACCCAGCTACAGGGTAAAGATAAAGAGAAAGATAATGTCAGGATGTCAGTATGATGCACCTAACAGGCTGCTCTACTGTATACTTCCAGGGATGTTGAGAAGGAATTTGAATATGGTGCTGGATAAATGATGTTATGTCGTGTTTGCCTGTACTTGTACGGAGATAAAGCAAGCCTTGTTATTGTTTGTTGTTGTATACTTGAAGTTAAAGCTGTACCATGATTATTTTTTTCCATTCCTTTTATTTGAATCATTAGTTTCTGGCAGCCCTCATTACATTGCTTAATTATAAAGACAGCTTCTTTCAAAGTGATTTTCTCTTGATTGTATAATAAAATAATGTCTTATAACTCACCAGTGCTTCACATAATTGTTGTTATGATAATGCGATTAAAACATATTATAGTTTTCTTTTTGCAAGTTGTGTTAATTCATTTAATTAAAATGGGAAAGATAAACTTTGGCCCTTTAGGTCAAATTTGTTTTGAATTCACATCATTGTCAATTCATTGTCTAAACCTATGATGTAGATATCTTGACTTCCGGGAACAAATGATTTTAAAATTGCAAATCATTGTCACTGTTTTAGTTTTATGGATGATTTTGGACGGACAAAAATTGATTGCCAGATAAAGAAAATGCCAGCTGCTCTGAGAAATCTTTTACTCAGACCCCCCCAAGTTCAGCTGATACTAGTCAATACAAACCAAGTACCATACTGTATCTCATTTGATTGGTAGAAGGTAGTTGTTGGACAGACAAAGATATTTTGCAAGAGCTGGACAAGTATGGACCTATGAGTGAAAATATATAGAGCATGTTGATTATTGCTTCCATGATAGACAGCACAAGACAGCCACGTTTCATCCATTGACCTTTTTCAAGTGACAACTAACAAGATAATCCATCTTTGCAATTCTGTGTCAGAGAGGGAAAGGAGAGAAGGGGGGGGGGGGGGGGGATAGAAAATTGACACAGAATTACAGAGATTAATTCTCTCATCTGGCTTGCTGGGGTTTATTTAGTTTCAATTAGTTGCTTAGTTATCTGTACCCTACAACAAAAGTCCTAAATGTCATTTTCCACATCAGTGTACTTGTACTATTAACATGGTTTTTCTGGTCAACAGGTCCTCACTCCATCGAGCCCCCACCCCAAGCCCATCTCTGTTTTACTTGTGACTGTTCTTTCTTTATTGTCGCATGACAAAGGCCTGTGGTCCAAAAATCGCTATTGTGTACTGTCAATCATTGAAACTAACATACTCTTTACTCTATGTTTTCACTCAAGTTAACGTAGCTTGGGCAGGCCATCACTGCTGAGACGAATGTATTCTGACTCGCTCAAACAGTTTAACTTAACCCTAATTGAATCCTGAGAATCCAATCCCTAATCTACTCCTATAGGATGTTAGGTGTTCAAGGTACCCCATGACTTATTATATCGTACAAAAAAATAAATATATATATAAATCATATTTTGCTCCAATCACTTTTGTTGTGATAATTTTGAGCAGAAGTGGGTGAGAGAAAATTGCGATTAAAAAAAAAAAAGTCAATATATCAATAGGTCCCAAAGTTTGCTTATAGTGGCGGGACACGTCTCCAGACGGGACAGAGAGGACATCGGACAACTTGGAACTAACAGCTTGATTTGGTTCGTCAGACAGTGGTGATTAATTATAACAGTTGCTCATGCACGTTTAATAGTTCCTCCTACAGTATACATCCTTTTCAAGCTGTTAGTGCCACGTTGACCCTGTTCTGTCCCGTCCAGAATCATGTCCCGTCACTTAACCTAAAAATTCCAACTAAAATATAGAGCCCCAAAAATATACAAACACCCTAGGGGAGTAAAAAATGGAGATGAGAGAAACCCACCCCCATCAGAGTCCAACTTAATTGTGGTCCACAGAACCATATTAATTTTCTGGTATTATTACAATGCATTATAATAACACAGTAACAAGAAATAAAGAGCTGACTCCGATGAAGCAATTTTGGTTGTAATTTATTGTATAAGATACATCGACAGGAAGAGTGACAGAAGTAAGTGAAATGTAATTGTTGTGCTTCATAAAGAGGGGATAAGAAATGCCATCACCTTATTGCGTAAGTAAAATATGACTTGAGACAAAGGGCAAGGTGAAAACACTCAAGTCAAGGTACAATAATTGTAATCAGATCCTGAAATTTTCTAATCGTATCCATGTTCTGACCTTTGTCCTCTCTCTCTCTCTCTCTCTCTCTCTCTCTCTCTCTCTCTCTCTCCCCCTCCCTCTCTCTCTCTCTCTCTCTCTCTCCCCCCCCCCCATCTCTCTGTCTGTCTCTCTCTCTCCCTCTCTCTCTCTCTCTCCATATCTCTCTCTCTCTCTCTCTCTCTCTCTCTCTCTCTCTCTTTCTCCCTCCCTCTCTCTTTCTCTCTTTATTTG
>JARFNW010138865.1:0-10598 GCA_031763155.1 Dirona albolineata | reverse complement strand
CCCCCCCCCCCCCCCCCCCCCCCCCCCCCCCCCAAAAACATACAAAGACAGTATCTGAGTTGATCAGACATTCTTGGCACATTTTACTTATTTGACCATATTAATTACACATCCTGTATGAATATAAGTACTCCACAGTTTCAAGAATAGATCTATATATTATATATTATAATTATATACATCCTAAATCAAGCACATGAGTGTCTTATGGTTTATATATATGAAATATGTTGAACAAATCATCAACAAAAGGGTGAAGCCGTGGGGTCAAATGTTTTGAACAAATCTTTCACTTTGAGATCTGGTTCATTCTCTGTTGGCATTTCTGGAAGATCAAAGTCTTGTAGAGTGTCTGGAAGAGTGGGGCTTGGGGCGTTTTGTCGACGAACGTTAGACGGACCAGAGGGTTTCGGCCTGTTGTAACCGTTATATTGAGGCGAGCCTGAACCTTCTTCGACCCTCTGAGGGCCGTCTTCATGGCCCAAAGGAGAGCTGTAGTCCATACTGCTTTTCCTCTGTCCCGCAGTTCGTTTGACGCGCTTAAAACGAGGGTCATTGCGGTAGTCAAATTTCTTGGCAGGTTTTGTATTTTCATTGTCTGAGTCTTTTGGCGGTTGGGGTGAAGTGATATCGGTGGGAAGGAATGAAGGCGATTGTGGCAGGGGAGGGGACAAAGACGGGAGAGGAGGAAGAGGCGCAGAGGACGACAAAGGAGGGAGGGGAGGGAAACTAGCCTTCTGTGAAGCTATTGATGTATCATCGTGGCGTGGATCCATTGGAAAAGTCGGACTGTTACCCCCTGGTTGTGTGTTGCCGAGCATCCTCCTGTTACTCCTCGGGTCTGCATTTGATGACCTCTGCCGGGGGTCTCTTGGCACAGGCATGCTCCCCATCGGAGGGGCTGAGTCATTTTGACTTTGGTCCCTGGGGTCCATTGACATGTTACGTAATCTTGGATCCGCACCACGGGGGTCAGAATTGACTCTCGATCCCAGACGGGGATCATTGGTGTCGGTGCCAGATCTTTCGTTGTTTTGCACGTTCAAATATCCCCTGGGGCCATTTCCCATCTGCCTTCCTCCACCTGTGCCTTGAGGGCCAGCCATATTATTATTACTTTGGGGAGAGCCCATCATGTTACTACCTTGGGGACCGCCCATATTACCGTGTGAGCCACCCATCATTATGTTACTGTTACCCTGTGGACCACCCATATTACCGTGTGGAACACCCATCATGGTATTTCCCAGAGGACCACCCATACTCCCTTGAGGACCACCCATGATCCCTTGGCGACCACCCATAGTCCCTCGAGGATCACCCATATTGACTCGAGGATCACCCACATTCCCTTGAGGGCCCATATTGACTCGAGGATCACCCATTGTCCCTTGAGGGCCACTCATATTCCCTTGAAGACTACTCATACTCCCTTGAGGACTACTCATACTCCCTTGAGGACCACTCATATTCCCTTGAAGACCACCTATATTCCCACCCATACTACCTTGGAGACCACCCATATTCCCTTGAACTTGAGGGCCACCCATACCCCCTTGCATACCCCCTTGGAGACCACTCATCATGGGGGCTGCTGCCATGCGAATAGGACCCATGTTGCCACCCATGGAACTCATTCTCATATTATTGGCCATCATACCACCACTGCCTTGAAAGGCTCGACCAGGGCCCCCCATACTGCCCATCCCACTCCCATTCATCTGATTGTTCATCATGCCACCCATAGCGTTCATAGTCCCACCCATCTTATTCATAGCCACTCCCATGTTGTTCATAGGCCCTCCCATCAGGCCCCCTGCCATGTTCGCCATGTTCCCCATATTGCCCAGAGCCATGTTTCCCATGTTCCCCATGTTGCCCATACCAACACCCATGCCACTGTTAGGACCACCCGGGGAATTTCCCATCATAGGATTGCCAGACTCCTGACTCATTTGCCGGTTCAGACGAGGATCCATATTGACTGATGCTGCCCGCTTGGCCAATCGGGGATCTACAGCCTTGGGTAGGCTCGTGTCTTTCTTCAACCTGGGATCCGTTCGGGGGTCTTCTGCTCGTGGCGAGGACCCAGCTTTGGGCTGCAGTCTAGGATCGCCGGCGGGTCGTTTATTCATCCTGGGGTCCACAGGTTTGGCAGGTTTTTCCGCCTCCTCAGTGCTGAGCTTCCTGGCAGCCTCTTTCTCCTTCAGCAAAGGAGGCAGCGACTGAGGTGGTTTATCCACGAGCTGAATGTGTCGTTTCACCCTGGGGTCGTGGCGATAAGTGGGGTCAGCCACATTGACGCCAGAGGGTAACACAGAGTACATTTTTGGCAGGTCCAGGGAAATTTTGACGACAGCGTATGGAAGAGGATTCTTGGGCATGGCACTTACAACAGGAGGGTCAACGGCGAGTGGTTTGAGATGGAGGGCAGGCTTTTCAGACAGGGGTGAAGCAGGGGATGACATCTCGATGCTGTGATCTGCAATCTTAGACTCTGGCACTGAAGGACTGAAGATGAAAATATGTATATAAATTAATTTTTTTCACTATCTCATCTAATATCTAACACTTCAAGTTCAAGTTCAAATATACCCATTCAATCTCTATCAATGCAAAAAATACAAGTAATGCATGTGACTTTATAGTTATAGCTAGACATGACAAAATTCTTTCTTAAATATATTCAAGAACCACTCATGTTCCTCATAGTCTTAATATAGTTCTGATCATCATTGTTATTACTATTTACACTCTAACTCTTACTTACAAGCTCTCCTCGCAATTGCTACACTTTGCTAATACGAGTAAAATCCGGGGAGGGGGGGGGGGGGGTCCTGATTGTGTCGAAAACCTTTGGAATTTCGTTCTTTCTCATTTTCAGGTTTACTTTTTCAATTTGATAAACCACAATGTATTTTGTTTGGCAGCGAAATCCTCTTTCTGACTAGCCAAGTCTAAGTAGTAGCTGGAGAGTAAATTCAAAGCTTACCCAAAATCCTTTGCTGCTGCTGCTGTTGTTGTAATGGATGTAGTAGTTGTTTGTTTCCTGATGGCATTGATCATCTGCATGATGTTGATGGTGGAGGTGGATGACTGGGATGTTTCAGTATTGCTGCTGGTGGTTGATGGTGTGGATGCTGCCACAGAAGTTAACGGGGTGAACGGTGAAGGTGATGATGATGATGATGATGATGACGGGAGAGACTTTGCGGTTGTGGGAAGACCTGCGCTTGATTCATTCTGAAATAATTTTTAAAAAACATTCACATAATATTAATAATAAGATGTAATAATTTAGATCAGGGGTTTCCACATAAATCTATCAAACATACAATTAGGAAATGTAATTGAAGAAATAATAATGATAGTGATAATTCAAATGATAAAAGTAATGATGATGACAATTCACAGATTAATAATAATAATGATAATCATCATAAATCTATTGTATTTGTATTAACCTTTCCATTCGATGTAAATCTGGATTTACTATCAAACTTTGGCAATCATTTTTAGCTTTAAAAAAAAGGGGAACTAAAAAACTAAAACTTACTTCTTGGTTGTTAGTAGACGGCGTCTCGTTAGTCTCTTCATCACTGTCAGAGTACCAATCGTCTTTTTCAACTGTGAGGGGAAAAAAGGTTAAAATTGAAATAAAAACTATTACTATGCATCAAATAAAGCAGATATAGTTCACATAATACTGATCAACCTCTCCCAAACTGTAATCAAAGGGGCAGTAGTGTCACTTCATTTCATAATTAGATTGTTTGTTTCAGGGTTTTTTGTGGGGTTGGATTGTGGTTTTTTCTCTCTCCAAAATTCCCCTAGTGTAGATTCATTATTTAATAAAAGAAAATGGAGTAGGAGCAAGGCAGGGGGGTAGATATCAGAATGTCACCCAATCAATAAATACCTTTAATTTCTGCTTGCTCAACAACTTTAAGAGCTTCCAGCTGCTCTTTCTGCTTCTCCCTCAAAAGGTGCTGCTGATGTATTCTCATGAACAGCTCCCTCTGCACTTTGGGCAAATGAGCAGGCACTTCAATTGTACTCGCTACCTCCTCCTCTGGAGAAACTTTCGGCTCTTGCTTTACATCAGGCTCTGCACGTTTGATAAAAACCATATTATGATCGATTTGATTCAACTCTATAATATATACCAACACCAGGCCAAGCTTGATCATATAGAAAATCAGCGTTAACACTTTAAAAACAACAGCATCAACTGATCAAAAGAATAATGAACAGTGTTGATGAAAATGCCCCATTGTGTAACAGCGCAGCAACATAGTAAAAAAACAAACAAACATAAAAACAAGAGACATTTGTATGCAATGAGTTGGTGGTTCAGCTTTTTTTAACAGTGCTAAAAATTATCAGTTCTTTGTCATGGATTTCACTACCTGTACACAATGTCTTAATAAATCAAGGCACCTCTAATCATAATAACATCAGTAACACTATATTATAATGAAAATTGTATCATTCAATAATACTTCCAGTCAACCTCGCTCGTTACTAGTGTTATAATCAAATTGAGGCAGGCCAAACGTGGGAGACCATCAGCTCAAAAGCAGACAACCGACAGCAATGGAAATCGAATTGACGCCTTTTTTATGTGCCCCATGGCACCACTAGGACTAATGATATAAGTAGGTATTATAAATATGTGTTTTTCCTTTTTACTCATTTCCCTTTGATAACTTAGTGACACAAGATCATTACCTACATACATGATTCAAATAGAAATATTCCACCTGGATCTGGGAGAAGCGCGTCCATTAATAAAAGTAGCCTGTCTGTATCACTATATGCATATTTCACAAAAATCTAAATATGAATTTATGCCCCAGACCATATTAAAAGACAACTAGTAGAGACTTACCTTCATCTGGTTCCTGTCGCTCTGGACTAAGGCCACCATTTCCTGTGTCAACAGCCAGCTTGCCCTCATCCTCTTCATCGTTCTCCTCCTCTTCTGAATCATTATCAATCTGTTCCTGTATACGACGGCGAATCTGATCCAGCTCCGACAACTCCCGACGACTCTCTTCATTCTCGTCAAAGGTTCCTTTCGCGTCATTGTCTACAATCGCGCTTTTGCCATCGCTTTCTTCAAAAGATGCCTTGGTGTTATTGCTTTCGTCGAATTGTTGTCCCTGAACTCGATAATCAACATCCATCATGTCCTCTTGTCTTTCCGCGTCAGAATTCATGTCCTGATTTTGCATGGATTGAGCAGCGTTTCCACCTTCCATCCCACCACAACCCATTGTGTTCGGATTCATGGACGTAGGCACATTGTTCATGTTATTGTTCATACTATTGGGTACATTCATGCGGTTCATCATCATGTTGGGACCCATTCCCTGACCCATCCTGAACATGGCGGTGTTAGGACCCATCGCATTCCCACCCATGTTGTTCATGTTTTGGGCCATGTTGGCGATGGGATTGTTGTTGTTGCTATTGCTATTGTTCATGTTCGTCATATTGTTCATGGTGGACGCCATTGCATTCATCATAGCCGGCGCCACTTTCTGTATGGCGGCCTCCCTTATGATGGCCCCCAGCATATTGAGCACAGGGTTGTTAGGGGCTTGCTGATTGCCACTGAAAGGGGCCCGATTGCCTGCCATCATGGCCGCCCCCATAGCTGCGTTTCCTGGTGTCCTCAGGAGACCTCCAACCTGGCCGTTCATATTGGGCCTGGGTACCCCGCTAGCCCCTAAAAGGCCTATTCCGCCTCCCTGCTGGTTCGCGCTCATGCCCATATTGTTGTTAATACTGTTGATGTTGTTATTGTTGTTGTTGTTGGGATTTGGGGACAGCTGTGAGGCATTGCCTCCCTTGTTCGCACCATTGCCAGGATTGGGTGACTGGTTGGCTTCACTGTAAAAACCACTGGGCCTGAAATAACACGAAAATAAATCAATCAATCAACATTAATCGTGAGAAAATAAAAACATAGTGCACACCCTTTAAATAAACCCTTTAAAAATTAGTAACAGTTGAAGGAGAAAGTAAAATATCAATTCCTGAGGTAATCGTATTAAGTATAATATTTCAATACATTTTCTCCCATGTGCAACAAAATTTGTGATTTGGTAAAACATTAAAGAGTATACACATGACGCAAAACCTTACCCCAGTCTGAAGATTTATTATCCCTGGTGACTGGCACATGCTCTAGCTGTTTGCCAACTACAATATCACGGATGTAAGACTTAAACGACTTTGGTATAGGACAAGATCGTTTGAAGACTTTCCCCAGCAACTTCACCTTGCTATTCGGGAAGTACCGAAAACAAATCATGATATTCCTTATCCACCATTGAAGTTGTTTGTCACGGTCATTTTTACTCACAATAGGAACGACCTCGGGGAAATGGAAAACCTATCCAACGGTTTTGACCTATTGCCACGACAGTATCCCTTTTATGAGCCTCCTTTCTTTCGTACTGCACGTCGCCATTAACAATCCAGTGCAACCGAAAGCAGAAGCATTGATCTATAGTTTATTTCATAACCTAGATGACCGAGTGTATAAATGTGAAAACCACTCTATCATCATTGTATCTCATAAGTTACCTTTGAGGTTGAGGGGAAGGTTTTGGAGACTTTCCAGGAGGATGCGTTTCAATCTCAAATAACGATGGGATTTTCTTCAAGTCGTGTCTTCGAGGGGGTGAACCTGAGGGGCATTCCAATAATATTAATATTAATACAGTGGATGTTTTATAACAGAAATATATAAAAATAACTCAATGAAGTATTCAAAGTCATTTTGAAAATTTGTCCATTTCAAAGCGTACCGAAAAAAATACACACAACCATGTACATACAATCTTTTAACATAATTCTCATAGGTTTAAATAGTAGGACACCAGTAAAGTAAGTGACCCATCCTTATACTTTGACAGTCTTTAAACTAAACCCATTATTTAAACCAAACATAATTTTTGATTAACTCACCAAGAAGACTGGGCCGACTTCGATGATCATAGCCCCTGTGTCGATTGTCATAGTCATAGTCATAATCCGAGTCTCCCATGTCAATGATCTACAAAGCAGAGAAAAAATAATTTAACTTTAAGTAAAGCTCTTTTAAAGTATCATTGCAAAGTAGTCTACAGAACTTTGACAAAGCACAGCAAAAATAAAAAAACAAAATACTTTTGCGTAACGTACAGAAACAAAAATAGTAAAATGAGCTGTGGTACTAACAACAGTATTATTAATATTATTATGCATGTATTTTAATTCTATTGTATTAGTATTAGATATATACGCATGCATTTCAATGTCTCAATTTAAATAGAAAACCTAACACGGCAGAATTTGAAGCATCTGAACATATTTGTCCCCGCAAATCGGCTGTCTCTTGCTCTTACTCACTCACTCTATGAAAACAAACAAACAATAAGCAGTGCCAATCCATTATTTTCTTGAATAATCAGATAGTAATACATATGTGGCTAAATATTAATCAATAGCAAACTCACATCTTCAGCAGACACTCTCATCTCCAAGGCTCTTCTTGTCTCCTCCGTCAGAGTGTCATGAGAAAACTTGCAACGATCGCCGGAGAAACATTGAGCCCCTGTGTGGTAATACTTGCATGGGAAATCTTGTGCAAACGGTTAAGGCTAATGACAATGGCAATTTCAATTAATTCAAATAGCTCAATAATTTATGGTTAATTAATTATAGATATATCGTTCCTTACCATGGTAATCATATAGTTATCAAAAATTTGTAAATAGTTAATAATTTTCAAAAAGGATATCATGCATGTACAGGCATTTTTCCTTGTGGCATCCTTTCACAGTAATGTGATATTTACACACTTCCATGCGTTTGTTTTGTTCTACGTCATGATTAAAGGGACATCCACCACCCTGAAAGAATTGAAAAAAATAATAATGTTGCATTAGATATTCAATAATAATAATAATAATAATAAAAATAATAATAACAATAATAATAACAATAATAACAATTATTACAAAATAATGATCAGATTGGGTGATGTTTGTCTAAGTTATAAACTTTATCCCTGGAACCAAGAGCCTCAATTTCTCACCATGGAAACAAAGAGGTAATATTTTAAAAAGCATCACATCACATAAATCAAACTAAGAAGAAAAATAATTAAAGTGGTAAGTAAAATCATAAAACTGAGAGAGGAAACTTCAGAATCCATCACATTCTCAATATAATACCTTTGAGCATTTCCCATCTCTGTAAAATTTACATATAGGTCGCTCAGCAGCAGGTTTCTTGACAGGTGGCCCATCCGACTTGTTGTATTCAGAATTTTTCCGCTTGCCCGAACGGTCAGACCTTTTCTTCTTTTTCTTCGTTGCTATGTTGCGTTTGAAAATGCCCTGCGAGTGTAATGAGGTGAAAATCATGGTGTGTCAAATTGAAATCAAATAATGTTCTTATACTATATGACAAAATGCCAATTAGACATACTCAAATCTTAATCAGTAATATGTCAAAAACATATTTTGTGTGAATAATTATAATTAATGCATGGGTCTGATTCAAAGTCCAATTCGCTGAAGAAATAGAAATCGACAAAATACCTACATAAAACTAAAACTTTGCAGAGGCAAAACTGTTTTAATCCAGTCGTCCAGCTTCTTTCTTTCTGTTTCCTTTAAACCCCACAGGATTTCAAAACTCACACCAGGAGAGATCAGATTTTGAGAGGTCATTTACATCAAATTACTTTTTAAATCCCGAATTAACTTCTACAACATACCTCTTTCTCATCGGCTGCTACAGATGCATCCACATATCCGCCGGCCAACAATCCAAAAGATTTTGGCATTGTCCTAAACAAAAATCAAAATCAAACATTACATTTCTTGTTAAATCATGGTAAATAAATAATAATATAATCGTCTTTTGAGCTAGGTTGGTCTGGTTTTGAATTCTAAATTGTTAAGTAACAAATAATTGACCTGACTGAGTGCGCATTTTACAAAGTGTGCCAAGATGGTGGAGATAAATCATATATATAGAGTAAGAATATAGCAGAGGTGGCAATGACAATGTTTGTAACAGAAGATTTGCACCGCAAAATGATATACTAAAAAATTAATCCATAATAGTAATAGCAGCAAACACTATTGTATAACATTTAATTGATGCCCATTCCGATTTAAATTGTAGTGCCAGTGCCACTCTCATCTTGGCCCTGTTGTCACTTCTATTCTATCTAGCTAATAGCTCAACTGGCTGTGTCATTTCTAAAGTCGACTTACTCCACGTCCGAATCTTCCGAATACGATGGGCTGTCATATAAGCCAGGAGGACTCGCCCCACGCCCTTTATTGTGGCCTGCCTTCAATGATTTGCCATACGATGAAGGGCTTGGTTGTGATGGGGACGTTTTGGGTTTCTTGGTACCCTGGTAACCAGAGCCCCAAGCAGGAGCAGCATAACCACCTTCTTCGTCCGTCTTATCCATGTCCATATACTTCTTATGTTTTCGCTGTCGATTAGATATCAAAAGCATTTAATTTATAAACAAGAAGTAAAAGTCACATAATGTCAGCAGCATTTGTTTTAATATCAATGATATATTGATGATGTTGAATTTAGAATGGGTGATTGATGACCTAAGAAGAGAGCCAAAAGCTCAAGCATGTGATGTAGGAAAACTCTTTCCTGATAAAAAACAAACAACAGCAAAGCAGCTGAACATATGTATATATAAATGAAGAGGGAGTGGGCACTGATGGTCTAGTAGACAGAATGATAGTGGGATTAGTACCTGTCCCTAGGTGGCGGATTAGTCCAGAGGCAGTGGGTTTGTTTTCTGTTCACGGCGAGGCGAAGTTGCCGGGGCAGGCATGGGTTCAATTCCCCGAAAATCTTTTTTTCTATTTTCTATTCTTGTCTCTCACTGACACTGTTGTTACATTATAACATTATCATTCTGTCAGCTGTATATATCTAACCTCTTTGTGACTGTGAAAAGGTTCCACTCAATCACATGGCAACAAGGTTCCACTCAATCAAATGGCAACGCAGAAAATTCTAACAATGATGAAATAAGACTTCTAAATTCAAATTATAATAATAAAGTACTCAATAATTGAGCAAAATCAAAAGATGACATTTTATACCTTATCATCATCTTTCCTTCTATCTCTGTTAGCCCTACTGCTCTTGTCTTTCTTGTCATCTTTTCTGGAAGACTTGACAGGAGAATCTGTAGGGAGAAAAAAATCAAATAATTTGTTTCTTCTTTGTTGTTGTGCATGAAAAGCACAGTGCGTATAGTCCAATATTCTGAACTCAATAACGCAGACTGAAAAAAAAACCCAGTGCAGAACCAGAATTATTAATATTTATTTTTTAAATGTTTTATTTATGATACCTACTCACATTATATTCATACTATGTTATTTACATTTCAATTTCACAAGTGAATTTATTCATACAATCTAAATTACGGTACAAAATTTAACTTTTGAAAACAGTGCTCGAGTCTTAGGCGTCGGTGGCCGAGCAGTGAGCACGTCTCGACTGTTGGTGTTGACAAGCCACTGTCAATCGTGTCAGTGAATAGA
>JARFNW010138854.1:0-10579 GCA_031763155.1 Dirona albolineata | reverse complement strand
AGAGAGAGAGAGAGAGAGAGAGAGAGAGAGAGAGAGAGAGAGAGAGAGAGAGAGAGAGAGAGAGAGACAGAGAGACATTGCAAAAATGTGAAGTGTTTACATTGATTTGCTTTTTTTAGGGGTTTTATTCGTCAATGCAAAGTTATATTTTTATTGCAGTCATTGAATTGTCATCTTTGTCTCATTTCAACTCATAAACAGAAATATAGCATTTTTTTTAAATCATGAAAAGAAAAGTAAAGAAAAATGATGGGGATCTTACTGCTCCAGTTTTTGAGCTGACAAAGTAGAATCCAGCAATCTGAGGATAGCGCTTCTTCAAATCTTCTTGAGGAATAGGGGCTTGGGGTACCTTGCTCAGAAGAGGAAAATGAGTTTGATAAAAACATTGATATGATATCAGTTTTAGTCTATTCATGACGTTATTCTTATTGGGCTTGGCGACAAAATCGTGTGAACCATATTGAAAATTCTTAATATTCCCTGCATGGGGACCAATGAGTTGCAAATAGAAATTAGGATACAAAATAAAAAAACAAACAAAAAACCTGAATTTTTTAATCCTTTACATTGTTCTCATCTACTTTTCCTAATGAAAAAAAACATTCAATTTAATATCAAAGCTCATTCAATTACCTTTCTATTGATATGTGATATAACATATTTCAAAGAAAGTTTATTCCCCTTTTTCTTTTCTTTTTTTTTTTATTCCTCATTTTTAGTGAAATAGGGATGTCAATTTTTTACCCACTCAGTCAGCAAAATTATTGTGGTCAGAAGCTGACATTTGGGTGGGATGGAAAGATTTAATATATCATGTGTTAAATGATGTTAGAGGATTTTTACTTAGTGTTTCATGTATTCATTCCATTTTTATTTTTTGCTTTATATGCTTTGTCCAAACCTAATTAGTCATTTGCTTTTTCACAAAAAAATCAAACATGGAAATAGTGTGTTTTGCAGTGTGATTATTTACAATAATATTGAACAATACGTTACCTCATCACAATGTGTGGAAACAATTAAGATTGGGGCCTCAGAGGTATGGCTGACAATGGAGCTAAGCCAAAAGTCAATCCCAGAATGCTCAAATCCTTGCCTTGCTGACCATAGCAGGAGGTATACAGCTCTTTTGGAAAGGAAGAACTGCAAATGAATACAAAAAATGATAAAATCAAACAGGGCATTTCTCACATCTAAAAAAGTAAAAAATTCAGTAAGTAAGATATAGAGTACAAACTACAGGAAAATTTCCACAATAGGACAAGGTAGATAGATAACTTTTCCCCACAAGTTGACCTTCTTGCAATTGAGGAAGTACTGAAAAAAATCATGAGATTTTTTAATCATCATTCGTGAACACTAATTGGGAAGTCGCTGGCTATTTTAGCTCTGTTGGTCATGGTATTTCTATTCACAATATAACGAGCTTTAGAAAATTCAAGTTAACTGTTGTCAACCTATTAGAAAGAATGTCTCTTTGTTCCTAAAAATTAGAGCATTTATATAATTGAGCACCACCCTTTATGTGCTTTACATTACTTTATCTAAATATATTCACTCGCAGGCGATGACAAGTCAAATGCGATTTCCATTCCATGGGAAGTATACAGTATAACATGACCGTTAGAAACATGACAACTTACATTCTGGCAAAAACATTCACTGCCTACAGCCAAGTACTCATTGGTACGGGGTGATGTTGGTGGCTGAGTTGTCTGAAGCTACTAATGTTGAGCCCTTGGGAAAGGAAAGGCTCTAAACATATTTTTTTCTTATTCGACTCAGATGTGAATGTGTACCCAGCTACAGGTAAAGAAAGATATTGTCAATATGTTACTATGACAAACCTAACCCGCGTCTCTGCTATACGCTCCCATGGTAGTTGAGAAGGATATTGAATGACACAGCCTGCTGGAGGGACAAATGATGTCTGTGAGCCTGTACTTATACGGGGATATAGGATTGTAAACTCATTTGTATCTTTATCTTTATCTCATTCACTCCTGAGCTGAGTGAGGTAGAGAAGTCCAAAGTATCTATACCCAAGACAACAACACTGGTACATGATCCAATGAATAGGCTTTCCCAAGTAATCATCTATCATCCGAGCACCAACCGTCTTCTCAATACTGCTGGACTCACTGAAAACAGTTATCTGCCACAATAACTTAATGAAAACATAAATTGCACCACAGTTACCTGGTGAGTGTTGTAGTATAATGTCTGTCCTGCAAAGTCCCAGGTACTGTAGGTAATCTCTACATCATTGCTGGTCTTCACTGTCCAAGGGGCTATCATGATACCATCAGTCACTTCCTCTTTAATGGTTCCGTCGAGTCTCTTGTTCATACTCATCAATGATTTCAGCAAACTGTCCATGAATGAAAAGAAAAAAACATGAATCATAAATCAAAGTTAAAGTTATATTTTCATTGCGGCAGAAATAAAAAAGTCAAAGATTACTATAAATGAAATAAATATCACAATTCCCGTTTTTTATCCCAGGGTATTTGCCTTTAGGGTCTAGTGATATAGAATTTTGAAAATGAAATAAAAATCACATACAGTTGTTCATATACCTTTGTTAACACATGGCTAGAAAGTTTCTGCATCAGGAATTAAAGACGAGCAGGTGATGAGCCCACTGCGTCAAAATACCTTTACCAGTAAATTGGACAACAATGTACCATGAGGTCCTTACATTTTACTGATAAACACATTGCTGTTACCCCAGTGGTTACTATTCAGTTATAGGAGAACTGAGAGCTGCCACCTGGTAGAATAGTCAGAGAGAAAATGCCAAAGTCGACAACTGGGACCAACCTTGTTTTTCCAGCTCCACCCAGACCAACAAACATGAGTTTGGTTCTTCGGCACTCTGACAGTCCCTCTGCCAACCTTTTCAAATACGCTTTGATGGCTAGGAACCCCCTGCTGTACACTTCATGAGGAGGGGTCTGCAGTGAAGGGTTACTCAGTACACGAACAGCTGAAAATTTAAAATTTAAATGTCAGGAACCAAGATGATAATGGTATAAAGATGATAATGATGAAAGGGAAACCTGAAACGTTCTATCTTTCGTTACTTGTTTTAACCTTGAACCTATACCATTATCCTCTTCTTTTTTTTTTTCATTCCTCTTACGCAGAATGAAGCACTTGTGAACTTGATAATATATAAGAAAGAAAGGAACTCACATCTCAAACTAGGCGAGTGCCCCAATGCACCACACAATCGTTCCAAGAGGGGATTGTGGGAAATGCTCAGAATTTTCAAGTTTTGTAGCCGACTGATGTGATCAGGGACAGCAGTGATTGCTTGGTAGTCTAAGAACAAGTTTTCCAAACTGGTTAACAAGAAAATGACAGGCGGCATGCCTCCATATTCTGTGTCATCTGTATGACGAATAACATTGCATAAAAATGATTATCACATCATTGTAAATCGCAGCTGAGCATGTACTCTGAGGTGGAAGTTGAAGGCTATATAAATTTATTAGTACTTGCTATTTACTATTTACTATTTATCATTTACTTAATACACTATTTACTATCTACTATTTACTATTGATTTAATTTACTATTTACTAAATACTATAACGTATTTACTATTTGCTATCATATCATGGTTAAGGGTTTATATGTCAATTGACAGCCACAAAGATTTTGAATTTATCACTTCGGATAAATTTTACATGAGAGCATTAAAAACAATTTTATGGCCTATGATTTTGTACAACTGTCCAAGGTTATCCTGCTTCCCTCCAAATTTAAAAGATGGAAATTGTTGAATACTTTCAAATCTAAAGAAATCAATCAAAGTTGTTAAACCTTTAAAACGTTTGGTTGCTTCTGAACTGTTATTGAACACAGTTAGTTTTCATTTTTCCAAAACATCTTATTTTCAGAAATTTTGCAATGCAGCAACACTGAAATAAAGATCTAATGATTAATCAGCACTAATGTTTGATAGAGAATACCATAGAGTTTTCTTTCATTTTTATCTATAGAGCGAGAAAAATGCTTTCATTACATCTTAGACTAGAGGGGAAAAAATGGTAATAATTCACACTTCAATATCTATGGTCACATTGTTGACCAATTAAACAATTTCTTACTCATTGTTGACGAATTAAACAGTTTCTTACTCATTGTTGACCAATTAAACAGTTTCTTACTTAATTGCTGTGCTCCAAGTCGTGGAATGTTCCAAAAAAAAAATGAATTCAGTGCAGCCAGTTCATCTATATCCAGACTAGAGTTGTGATTTTTATCGTACTCTTTGAACAATTCCAAAGTTTTCTAAAAGAAAAAAAGAGAGTTTGGTTACCTGTGATATTTTTAATGAAAATAACGATGCATGGAAGAAAATGGCAATGGCTAACTTGTATATGATGAATAATAGTCGGGTTTTTCTTTAAAAGGAAAAGACTTTAAAGACAAGAGTCAAAAAGAAAAACAAATGTTAATGGCAGGAATTGAACCTGTGCCTCTAATTGTACCATCACCTCATCAACAATGACATCAAGCACCCAATGTTCTATCACCACGATGTGTGATCTGTGTTTCTTAGCTGCTGAAGGCGGGACCCGAAACATTCTATTTTTTTGTGAATTGTTTACGCTTGAAGCTATATCATTGTAATGACGTGATGGTTTTTGGTCCCAGGCGGTCACCCATCCATTCACTTGCCTTGATAAACATTGCTTGACAACACAAACTGTTGAGTTGTGTTCACTAGTCGACCACCAACACTTTGAAGTAGACATAGATAGCAGCTCCATTAAATTCCACACCATCCACAACGCCAGGTCATCCAAAATCTTTTCTCCTTTTCCGCCTCATGATCCTTTACCATTTCAAATTCCCCGCTCGCACTAGAAATTTCATAATTGAATATTCCAGTACATGTTATTTAAAGTCAGCCTGTCACTTTCGGCTGTAATATAATATTCTCACACCATGTATTGTATAAATACATGGGTTCGATCCCCCCTTTTAACAATCTTTATCCTTTCTTGTTTATTGTCTGTTATTGGCACTGTAACATTTTTCTATTATTATTCTGTCCACTATCAGTGCCCACTCTATGTTCATTCAATTCACATTGTATTTTTACCTCTTTTCCCAAAAAGCTTTTCACAGATGAATTTTCCTCCAAAAATTCTTTGTATTGAAGGAACGTCATTTCAGCCTTGATGTTTCCTTGAGACAACCATTCAATACCTGGCAAGGAAAAGAAACAGTTGTAATTATCAAATTGTTTCCTCTTATCGCACATTTAAAAAATGTAAGAAGATGCTCTATTCAAAAGCCATTGATCATTATAATTTTCTAGAATAAATCTTTAAGGGGCTGGTGGTGGGATGTAGCGGGTGTTATGGTTAATACGCTATTAAGGCGTTTAAGGTGTTATGGAAAGTAAGTAGTTAAAGAGAAAAGAAAAAAAGGAAACCCTATCAAAATCACATTCCAGCAGCTCAGACATTAAAGATTGTTATAGTTACTGACCACACAGATGTAGGGTCTTGAGCTTGACCAGGCCCGTCAGCTCCATAGGAAGATCTTCCAGAGGGTTGCTGTCAAGATCTAGGACTTCTAATGACGACAGGAGACCCAATGCAGATGGAACTGTACTCAGTAACATAGAACTCAACTTCAATTCTTTCAAATGACACGAGTCGGATATCGTTTGAGGTAGGCTTTGGATCTGGTTGGATATATTTAAACCACAATAAGACCACATTTGATTAGCTTGATCTGAAGGCTAATGTGATGTCTTATTAACACACCATCTTTTCAGTGTGTAGATCATCGTATACCCTGATACATCGCTAGTTCAGCAGTGAGTTAGATTCTTCGTCAGCACATCAAGGCCAACATAACTCATTTCTTTTCAATGCCAGGAGGCACGATGGCTGGGCCCGAGATGTTAAGACAGCAGACTTTCATGACAAGGGTTGTGGATTTGAATCCTACCCTAGTCAGCTTATTGTTTTTTACATCAGGTAAGTAATTGCAATAGACCAGCGTCCTATTCAGAGGGGTGGTATATTGTCACTGTCTGTGTTATGCTACAGAAACCAGGATACGCACCGGCTCTATGGGGCTCAAGGCTCTAAAGGACTTTTTTTTTCTTTCTTCTTTACATGCATGCACCAAACAGCATGCTTACAACACTTTTCAATATCCTACATTTTGATGAGTATAATTTCCATTACATATAGAGAAGAAATACAAATGCAAATTTTGAAACTAGAACATTGACATTTCACGTACCAGCAGACTGTTGCAGTCGACAAATAGCAGTGAAGATACTTGGAAGAAATCATCTGGTAAATCTACAATGGCGCTGTTGTCAAGGCTGATAAATTGCAACCTTTTGCACTCAGAAATCCCATTGGGAAGCGAGTGAAGATTGTCGCAGTTAGAGAATTTCAGGTATTGCAAGTTTGAAAAAAATGAAAAAAAGCTGTTTGGCAGGGAATAGAGCCCAGGCATCTTTCTGTAAATGAAGTTGACAGTTTCTTGGTATGGATCTATAGGATCAAACCTGTGCAGAGAAGAAATAGTAAATCTTTTGAAGTCAATGCTACCTAATACCTCGCACCAAAAAGCATAGTAGATAATGATGATAATAATAACAATAATTTATAATAATAATCTATTTCACCCTTTCCTATATTTGTGTACAGACGTGATTATGAAAATAAGACATCCTCAAAATCTTAAATTAATAAAACAATTAGTATACATGTCACTGAGACAATATACAAAACTCGCAACAACAAGCATGTTTGATAAACATGTATGTGTATGTATGTATGTATGTATGTATGTAAGACAAAATCAACATTCTGAAACTTGTAACCCAAAGAGCCAGTGAGATCATCTCATGCAGTAGAAAGAGATAATGGTTTAGCTTCAAGTGTGAAACAACTAAGATTGACTATTTCACTTCAAATAGAACACGACACAGCTCTATGACTAACTGTTTTCACTTATCTTTTTGTGTTTTATATTTTATATTATTGTTATATGATGAAATAGGAGACCCGATACGTTCTTTTTCTTTTCTTTTTTTCTTTTTCTTTTTTTTTTTGTTCTTTTTTTGTTTGTTTTTAAAAGTTGTTTTACACTGAAAGTTATACCATTATCTCATTTTAGCTTATGGCAGCCCTCATTCCTTTGTTCTTGTTCGGCAGGAAAGCGTTGATTTGTGAAATGCACAGGTGTCATGAGTCATTTTTATAAAAAGAGGGAAAACTGATGTGGAGGTGTTTTTTTAAGAATAACAAGTGACTTTTATCCATCTAAAATCAGCAATAAAACAATGGTCCAACAAGTGAAAAGTATAAGAAAATCCGCTGAGGCCCAGGGTGTTGACATAGATAAAAGGGGATTGAGTTGGAGGCTTCTGTTTTGGGCCTGTTTCTTAGAAACCTCTATCACATTCCCTTTTTAGAAAAAAACCAATGGCAGAGCATTAGAATTTTTAATCTATTTGTTCCCAGAAGCTCAGCTAGCTATAATCTTCTTTTACTCTAACTGTGGATTTAAATTCTAATCTTACCTGAAGCTATTTTCATTCACATAGTGCATGGTAGCTCCTTCTATGTTATACAGGTGAGCCTTGCAGAGAGCATTGTTTTTGTTTATGAATGGTCTAAACAATGATTCACTGGATACCTCAACCTGACATATTGAAAGAAAAGAAATTAGCATGAGTCAAAATGTGAACACCAGGTATATCCAGTTCCTAAATCTTAAAAAGAAGCTAATTTCATCATAACACTAGTTTTGGATTTACTCTTCTATATCTTCTTATTCTTATAAATATAAATTCAACTCTGAATCTTGATAATGATATGGTTCATAATGAGACATTGATTTTACTGTTTTGTTCAAATAATTTCAAAAGCCAACTTAAATTCTAAAAAAGGATATAATTTCTTATACTTTATAATTTGTATGAACAAAATGTGAAATATGAGGAACGTCCTCAGGGAAATGTTGATGGAAGCTACAAATATGGGACCCTAGATAATAGGGCTTTTAGTAGATTCAAAAATATTGAGTAATCTGTCATTTCATACAAAAATGGCCTCTTCAAAATTGACAAACTATTTCCGTGCCAAGAACAGATATCAAATGATTTAAACTTGGACCAAACAAGGTTTAATGGCACAGTGGGCTGATCCCCTGCATGCCTTAAGAATCTTGATCCATAGATTTTCCAGCTCTGTATCAGGCCATGTGTACTGGTGGGGCACAGATGTGCACTTAACCTGGATACGTTTTACCTGGGTCTGCGCATCGATGCCTTCTGCCTTGTACACTGTCCTCGGCCAGACACAGAGCTGGTCCCTACACTGTTTAATTACGGTACTAAAGGGAAAGATAACAAACAAAATAGCAGTAGTGTCATTGCCACCTAATTGCGCAGGAGATGAAAAAAATATAAAAAAGAAGGAGAATGAACATCAGAATAAGATTAAAAAGGAGGAGAATGTGGAGAGGAAGAGGAGGAGAAGGAGGAGGAGGAGGAAAGGGAAGCGGAGAACAGTCTTACCTTTTCTGGTTCCCGAACAACCAAATCATTTTGATATTCAATGCTGGCACAGATGGTATCAGTGCCATCCTCAGGAATTTCTTGGAATCTAATGGATCCATTTTGTTCAGCAAACAGGTGGCATTGAGATGCATAGATGTGGATCATAGACTTCATCAGGTACTCCAACTGACAGGGAATGAAAATAACAACATAATGGTAAAGCTTAAAGTGTAAAACAACTAACAACATTTTGTGATCTCAAACACCGGCCTGAATAAATACGTAATATAGTGTGGGTCATAGATGGGTCGTAGAGTACTGTAAGGCGAGGACCAAGTTTCCATGTGGGTGCCTTATCACGTATTCAGAGCTAGATAAGGGGCTGGTTCCAACATATCTCAATAGTTCTGTTTTGTTTTGTACCCAAACCCCTTTAAACTGCTGAGTAGTGAAGGGGCAAACTCCATGCCCGGCGTCAGACAACGCATAGATTCAAAGCACCAGCATACAAACACACATTCACCCCATTTATCATGCATGAATGAACATAGAGCTGAAAAGTCTATGGATCAGGAAATCAAGACAATAATATAAACACAGGAAATAACCTCAAAAAGCCTCTGAATTCTCTTGATTATTATTTGTGCTTGAGAGAAATAACAGTACAGATCACAAATTAATTTTTTTCCTCATCTTTAATGTCATAATTTCTGGTTATGAAAGAGAAAATTCACTGACAATGTCATAGTGTAAAAATATGTGTGCATACCTGATGTCTCTCAAAATCTGGCGTCTTTTCATCATGGAACATATTATCGCACAGTGGTAGAAGCAGATTGTTGAGATAGAGGGTAGAATAGGTCCAAGCATTGAATCCAGATGCGTATTTGGTTTCGGCAGTCAGGGGTGGTTGGGGAGTGATGGGATGGACGTTGGCAAAATGCAGTGGCATGTCATGAATAATACCGTGGTCTTTGGCTAAAGTCAAGTTATAATTCATTTGATCTGTGGATACAAAAGTAATTGTTGAAAAGTAGATCACATAGGAATAACAAGACAGTTAGCCATGTGTGACTTTGAAAAAAAAGATTAAAATAAAAATAATAAAATTGTCTTTATTTTTACTACAAGGGGAACTTGGTCTTTAGGTTATATCAAGAAAAGACTGAAATAGCCCAAGCAACAGTCACAGTACAGTACTACAATGCAGGGAATAGGAGTAAAAATTACAATGCTAAAAGCCAGACTCGAACGCCGTTGCTTGTTTAGTTTTGTTCTGCCTTTTGGGAGGTGCAAACATATTCTGTTTTTGTCTAATACCACACCATTGGCTTCACCAAGACTCCATTCATTCTCACTTATTCATATGTGAGACATTGCAGAGGATTTGAAATCATTGAAATGTGAAATAATTCTGTTTGATAAACATTTGATTGCATGAATAGTTTAATCTCTTTGTTATTGACGAACACACAGTATAATTCGTCAGATGTTAGTCATGACACTTAGACAGTGCAAATATTATGGGTTCAAGACCTGCTTTCCACTCAATTAGTTCTTTGACATCACTCAGATCTCACGGCTCTGAAACTACCTTCTTGAGCTCACCTTACCTGTTTGTGTTTTTTGTTTTCTTCTTTTGTTAGCTGACAAAGGGAGACCCAAAATGTTCTTTGTTTGTTACTTGTTTTACACTTGAAACTATACCATTTTTCATTTTTTCTGCTGTCCTCAGGCAAGATACTTTACTTCAATTGACTCACTTGACCAAAGTATAGCAATGGGTTCCGCCGAACAGCTGAGGAAGTAATTTGCGATAGACCAGCATTCTATCCAAAGGATGGCAAATCAACTCTTTGCCTGAATCAAACTAATGAAACCAGGGTAAGCACTGACTCTATGGACCAGAAGTCACTGCAGGACTTTTTTTTTACATTATAAGCTGTGGCACAGTGGGCTGATCCCCTGCTTGCCTTAGAAATCTTGATCCATAGATTTTCCAGCTCTGTGTCAGGCCATGTG
>JARFNW010138843.1:0-10581 GCA_031763155.1 Dirona albolineata | reverse complement strand
TACTTTTTAACTTCTTCTACTAGTTCTATTTCCTTTCCATTGATGGACCTAATGTTCCATGTGCCAAATCTCGTAGTGCGTTTACGTAAAGCGGTCGTCATCGTTAGGTCAGTCTGTGGGTCGGGCTTATGTCGCCTGCTTCTTTGAAAATTGTTTATGGCTATGCAGGAGATTACCCCACAGTAACCTAGGCAAATGGTGAGGCTGCCACCTCAAGGCACTTTACCTTGCCCTGTGTCAGCTCATTCTAAGCCTGCCTAATATGGTTGAACCTGTTTAATATAGCCTTAGAAATCATTAGGCCGCGCAAGCCCCTCCACCGCGGCAAGGTGAGACACAATTGGAGGAGAAACTTCATCATCCATAAAAGGAATTTCATCATCGCAGGGGAAGCCTACAAAACACAATCCAATGTGGCTCATTTCACTGACAACCGGCTCTTTTCAGCCGACCTCCAAAAAGTGTTTTTGATCCCTATTATGGATCAATTTAAGACGCCAACCTTCACTAGAAGACTATGCTGTTTCAACGAAACAGTTTCCCCTGTATGGAAACATCCATCGAAATGGAAAGATTTGGCAGTGGTCTTGCACAAAGGACGAGCTGGTCGTAAAGATGAAGATGGGGCATCAGCATTCAAAGTATTTTTGAATCAACAAAGAGACAGTGAGACACTAACTTTGTGGCTAGACAATTGTGGCACCCAAAACAAAAACTTGAACCTTTTCACCATAACAGGAATGGTGAATTTGCCGAACACAACAACGCAGAAGATATGTTTTGATTATATTGAACCGGGCCATTCCTTCATGTCGGCAGACACATGTCGCGCGAAAATTGAGCAAGTCTTCATGAGGAAAAAGAAATGTATTTTCGACTTCCGAGACTTTGTGGGGAAAAAAGAAGAAACGGGGTGCAAGTGTCTAGTTCCCAGTTCAAAAAACTTTTTTGACTGGCAGTCCAGGATGAGTTGCTGTTGCAAATTAAAGCAGATGCAGAATAGGCCTTATCTCAAAGATATTATGGACTCCGTTGAGTTCAGGCGAGGAAAAGAATCCTTTTTTCACCTTTTCTGCAAGACATCCCACTCGCAAACAGAAGCCATGGATCTAGCCTGTCTGCAATCTTCCCATGATCTTATGCAGCAATACTCAAGGGGCAGTAGAACAATGCCAAGAGGACCAGATCCAAAGAAGAAAGCTGACATCAACAAACAACTTGTTCCTCTTATGCCACAGACTAGGCGTCAATTTTGGCAAAATTTTCCTGTAAATGCTAAAAGTAAAGATCTGAACACAATATTCACTGATCAATCATCAATTTTATCAGTAATTGTTAATGCTATAATTTCAAGATAACAAACTGTTAATTGAATACTACTCACACTAATTACATCACTGTTTTAGCTTTCACTTTTATTATGTACCAGTCAAAGTAGCTACCTTTTCTGGTTTCGCTTTCATTGAATTATCGATTTGTTATGGAGGAATTGATATGTTACGTGATATATGTTTTCACATTGTATGACAATAAACAATAAAACACAATTGTTTCAAAGAAAAGTGTTATTTTCATCAAGTCAACTGATATTTGAAGACACATTTGTTACGAAAAAAGGAAGAATATCCACATTCGTCCTTTTTTCATAAACTTAAGCAACCATTTTCCTATATGACTTATGAAAGAAGGTTTGCAACAGTCAAACTTTTAAAAGATATTCATTATTTCATGACAAAATTTCGTAGGAAATTTAATATGCTTATGAAGTATTCTCATACCAAATTTTATTCGAAAACTCTGAACTCAAAGATATGATGAAACTTTTACGTTTTTTGGCTCTCCTGAACAAATCACTTTTTGGGTATTTGTCCTTCTTTCATAAGACGGCAGACTTGGTTTGGGCATAGGCTATTATAGCAATACCTAAAGGGACAACTTTTTAAAAGATATTTTCTCTGTTATTGCTGAAACCTGATGTTTTTATTGCCTACAGCTATATATACATTGTGCTCTTATGCTATTACCCGGGGTAAATGTGCTACTGTAAAGCGCTTAGAGCATGGTGATGATCGTGGATAAGCGCTATATAAATGTCATTTATTTATTTATTTATCTTATGTCTGTTTTAATTCTGACTCATTTCCTAACAAACTATCCTTTGTGGACTCTGGAACTAATCCTACCTTCGGGTAACTAATGTTTTCTATTTTTCTTTTTTTTTAAAGTTTAACAAATTGATGTTGTGATCTGCATGTTCTTTACGGTTTGTCTATGGTGTGGCCACATGCCTAACTGCACTGTATCCAAGCGGTGGCCGAGTGGTTATCACTGTAACTTGGTTCCCATCGTGTTGTTGATGCTTGATGTGTGGCTACTCCAACTATAATTCATCCAAACATTATCACTGCACGGCTCAAAGCCTAGCTCCTAGCTGACGTAGGCATGTGGACACCATATAAGTGACAAACAGATGAAAGTGGGTGTCTAGATTTGACCAAACTGAATACCCCAATTCTGAAGTGACAGCGCAGGGTCTTCCATCGTGAAATTAGTATTTTGAAAAGTTTTACTATCTTTTTTATTTGAAACAAAAATGAACTATTAGCTGCAGAGCCTGTAGCCATATACCACCAAAAGGCAATGAGATGTGTTTTGTGTGTGTTGCATAATGAGTTGTTAATTATGTGTGAGTGAGTAAGTGAATGTGTTATATAAAAATCAAAATGATGAATTTCCATTTTCTATCAACATGCTCACTCACTCACTAGTAAAATTACTCATGAACACATTCTGTTTTGTATCCCAAAAGTTTCATTTCAATGCCTAATTAATGGCAAAAAAATATTTTTGGATGAGTTCAATTGTTAGATATGAAAAAGACCCAATTGGAAAAAAACTATTTTTAGATATTATATATATATGTATGTATGTATGTATGTATGTATGTATGTACGTATGTATGTATGTATGTATGTTTGTATGTATGTATGTATGTATGTATGTATGTATGTATGTATGTATGTATGTTTGTATGTATGTATGTATGTATGTATGTATGTATGTATGTATGTATGTATGTATGTATGTATGTATGTATGTATGTATATATATATATATATATATATATAAAGGTAGATACAAGGGTAACAGTAAATTGTGTGACTCGCAGCGAGTGATGTTGGACAATTTTTGGCTGATCTTAATCTGGATGACGATGGGAGACTGATTCAAAACAATCAAACAAATGTCACATTGACAAGATGCTCCTTTTGTCATTTCATACTCACTGATGTCTTTGTGCTTGTTCAAGTCATTAATATACAAACATTTTTTTTGCAAAATTTTTTTTGTAGGTAATTCTATATACATTACTTTGATTTTTTATACTTCATATTTTATCAATATTGCACTGCACCATTCTTTTTAAGTTGTAAGGCTTAGTGAGCACAGTAGTGTTAATTTCACTTTTTTGATTCCTCACATATATGTATTGTTATTGCGCTTATAAAGCTTTACATGATAGCTGTTGGTTTTTTTTACATCATTTCACTGATTTTTTATGTGGTTGTTTTGGGATACAAATGTCTCGGGTATGAAACCTGGCTCTGATTGTTTTCAGGACCTTTGAGAGTCTACAAGGCTCTTATCACAGATTGACTTAATACAGAAGGTACCACCTTAAATGTGACCGTAAAAAAGAGAAGAAAAAGTAAAGTTCCCAATACTGAGCATAAGGTATCCAAGTTTATAGAATTGAAAGATATATTAGGCATATGACATAATGTGGTAGTTGGCCATTGCTTTCCATGCCGACTTTACTTCGGACAGATCTAAATAGACCTAGCTATCCATTGTGCTGCTGGGTGGACATGGAGGTCCGTAAACTGTGTGGCAGTCAGACGCTCTACTGACTGAGCTACCAGTCATCCAATGAGACCTTACAGTGTGGAAAGAGGCATCAAATTAAAAAGTTTAGAAACCTTTTTACAAACTCTATCAGAGTGTCAGTAAAAGCGATAGTGCTATAAAATGATATAACTGTATCTTATGTGCATAGAAATATATTGATCTGAAATCTGCTAAATAGTATGCATTAAATTTGACGCTACGCAGAAGTTTTGATCAAACTAAAGCTGAAGAGATTTATATTATTCAAATTCATGGTGACCATTTATCATTGGTACCATAAATTAGTTTGGTAAATCAAAAGTAACGTGGTGAGGCTCTTGTTGTCTCTTTTTGAAGCCTTCTTTACTAAATTGTTGTTTACATAATTTAGTTTTGAAATCCATCACTATAAAATAAAAATTTAAATGGCTAATAGAATAAAAATCTGAAAGTATTTAATTTCACTGCCATGTATTCCCTTTTTAAGTCTAAAGAATAAAGTGCATCCAGTTCCTTTCATAAAAGTAAAGTCGTTTTTGAGCCTTGAGGCCCATAGAGCCAGTGCCTATCCCAGTTTCCGTAGCGTGAAGCGGACAGAGTTACAATACGTGACCCTTTTGGATAGGACGCTGATCTATTGCAGATCACTTCCACAGCTGCAAGCTGGTACCCATCTTACACGTGGGTCAAGTGAGGCAATTGAAGTAAAGTTTCTTGCCCAAGAAAAAGAACAAAGTGACTGACATAGGATTCGAACCACGACCTTTGCCATGAGAGTCTGCTGTCCAAACCACTTGGCCACCTCGCCTCTAGTTCCTTGCATAGCTGAAGACAATCACTAAGGCTGCCGAAAATGTGTTTGTTAGTCATCTGAATAGCATTGCATATTGTGTTGCTCATGACCAAGAACATTTTTATGAGAAACTGTAGGCTGATCACCTACTGGGCCTGTTTTCCTGATCCATAGACTTTCCAACTCTGTATTCAGCCACGCATGATAGTCAGAGCGACTGTATGCCTGTGCACTGTGGCTAGAAATTGAGTTGACCCCTTACACTGTTTTGTAATAGAAAAGGGTCCGGATATCAGAACAGAACAAAAAGCATTTCCTTTATTCTCTCAACATGAGATAGTAATATATTTAATGCATTTGACCATTATTCTGATTGTTTTTAAAGGGAATTGTGCATGTCTGTGAAATAATGATTATGTTGACTATATTTTCTTTGGGTTTGTTTAAATTGGTGTGATGCATTATGAATAGTTGAAATATTATGCTCTTTTATTTTAATATATATATATTGATAAAAGACTTTAAATCATTTATGTATAACCGTCACCATATTCTCTAACCCTAAACCTAACTCTATTACCATATTTTCTAACCCTAAACCTAACTCTAACCCTAATCCACTATAAAAGAATAGACATCAAATACGAAGGGGGATCCAAAAGTATTTATCCTGACTATGAAGTAAATGTTGCATCTGTCAATGACCTTCAAAAGTCCTTGAGCATAATACACCCTTGGTTGCTGCTAAAACTACTGTTCTACGGCTGAATTACACCATAATTGGTGTGAAAACGTTGACTTTCAAGTATGTTTTTTCAGAGCAGGGAATAAACAAAAGTCTGATGGTACTAATCCGGCGAATGTGGGGGTGTGGGTGAATTTCACAGCCGCATTGTCTCACTACACGATTTTCATTGAATGATTTGTGATTAAGGACATTGTCGTGCAACAAAAGAATTCCTTTGGAGAGCGCCCCTCATCGTAATTTTCGCCAAAACTGGCCGCAATTTTCTTAATATAGATACATACTGGTTTCCTGTGATCGACTTCACATGTTCCAAGTTTGTCAGGCATTACAGTGCTGCCAGCATCCCAAAATTAAGACAGCTCGAGCTTTCCACTCGAGGGCTGCACTCTTGCTTTTTTAGAGTTGGTAATGATGGGATTTCCTATTGCATTGGCGTAGACTTCTGTTCAGGATCATAATGGTGGCCAATGTTCCATCCATTGCGACAATTTTTGAAATAAAATATGCATCGTTATGGTGTATGTCAAGAAGATTCTTGCTGGACTCAACTCTTTGTTGTTTTCGTTCATTGTTAAGAGTCAAGGTACCCACCTTGCAGAAACGTTCGACATATTGAGATATCATGTAGAATCCACTCAATATACCCATACTCAATCATTGTTTCTTGCACACGTTGTTTAATGGCCACTCGTCGATCTTAAAGCACCATAATCATCATCATATCGTATCGCACCAGTGTTGTATCCAATCAATAGCTTCTGGAGTGCAGGCTCCTAGGTCAGCGTCAGTACATGTCGTTCCCAGTTTGCATTCAAAGAGAATGTGCTCCATATTCTGAGTTTGGTGTCCACACATACATTGCCCATCAGAAGAAAGTCCCCATTTATGAAAATTGTGTTTGGTCTTGCCCACTCTTGCTCGGTTCAGTGTCACCCATTCTTTTCTAGGAAGCTTTATTCTGCTTGGCAGTTCCTCTGCTGGGCCATGGATTGCATCATTTGGTGGGTAATTGTCCCATTCCTTCCATGAATGTACCCTGTAGATTTCTGCATTCTGTTGGGGTGAATGCTTTCTGCTGTTGTCATGAAACTCTTTCTGGATTTAAGTCTCCTTTTTGGGATGTTATGGTCATTGAGTGGGTGTCTTGAATCACTTTCTTGCCTGTATTTATGGACTTTACTTTGCGAGTCCCGGCGTAGTTGTCATAGTAATAACTAAAAAGCAATAAACAATTGACAATTGTTTCATAATATTTTTACATGCAATATTTATTTCTTCAGTCATTTCAAGAGTGTAATTGAAAAATACATTACATGACATGAATGCATGTAAAAATATAATTACCCACAAAAATTGTATACATTTTCAATATATTACTATGTGAGGGGTTTGTATTTTTATATTTACATTATCAAGTTATGAGATAAATCTTATACAAATTATGATCGGTCACAAAGATATAATTTTTTTTTTATATTCCTGGTCAAATTGGTCGGGGTCAAGGTTACACTACACCAAGATGGTGGAAACTTCTTACCACTCCTAGTGCACAGTGTGTTAGTGTTAGTGAACAATAGAGCAAATTCAGATAATATATTGTTGATAATAATTCATCTAGATTTAAACTTTACAGTCGTGCTTATCTATTCAAAATAAATGGACATCAAAAATCATTTCCAATTGGTACGACTATTATCCGCTGACGGAGCACCACCTGGTGGTCTGTAGGGGAATGAATGATGTTAAGTCTGTGAACCTGTACAGGTATAGGGGCCATAACCCCATCTTCATCTTGACCCAAAAATGTTTGGTCACCTCTATTATTGAAATATGAAAGGATTTAATTGAAGTCATTTTTATCAAAATATTTAAATATAAGTATGTAAATATTTATATATATTTCTTTATTTTATTTTTTATTGACGGCTTTAATTTGATCTTTGTTTTGTTTTCGTAATCATTAAAAGTGTGTGGGGGGATTCACTAGTGTGCAGCAAGATTGATGGAATCCATGATGATATTAAGATGTCTTGCATTTGCAATGAACTGACCAAAGTCTCCAAGACTAAAGCAAAATCTGTTCGAATGGAAGCATACCATTTTCATTACAAAGACGAATTAATGCCTTCTTTGCCTTCCTAAACGCTGACTCTTGGAAAAGATGATGGAGTGAAATTGATGGTATTCCATTAATGACAAGTCTTACACATCAAAGATATTTGGTTGGACGTAAACTGAAGAAAGAGACTTCTTGCTGATATTTGACATTATTCACCTCATATAGAAAACAAAGTGCACCATTTACCTTTAGATTTCAGAGACAAAGTGCTTGATGCTTTCACAGCAAGACATCAATAGTAAACGTGTTGGTGCCAAAAACTAAGGTAAAGGTGAGAAAACTAATGACTTATTTCCCCCTATCTGGGAGGTCCACCATAGAATTTGAAAACAGGCCATGGCAATTTTAGCACTTAGAGACTGCTCATAACGAGATGAGGCGTCATACAAATGTCATGTAATATTATTATTATATAATAATTATATGTATATGCAAAGATGATAATTCCCTAAAATCCCTTAAAGAATTTACATTCACTGCAGTGATTCATGAAATTCAATTCATAGCCGCAGTACAGGCAAACATTTTTAGAAAAATGTCATGGGCATATTGCTTGAAATCATTAAAGACATAATACAAGCACCTTTAACCAACTTCTTTCATGTGGCATAATTTTTTTAAATAAATTTGCCAAATGTTAAGAAATAACTACAAAACTAATATTTTTTAAAAAGGGTTTTACAGAAGTTTCCATAACCTTAGAAAATCAAATTTTAATTTTAATTAAACAAATAATGCTTTTAAAATAATATGCATAATAATATACGTTATCAATCAGTGCAGGCCATAAGACTTACTTCAAAAGGAAGAGGTTATGTAATTGAGAATGAGTAATAATCATTTACAGTTTACAAATTTAAAAAACAAAAACATAATTTCAACTTAAAATGCAAAACAAAATTTCTTCATTCTCTTAGAATTAACATTGCTTATTCACCACTGACATGAGATTTCAAATGAACTAAGAACTTATAATAAGAGTAGTCTGCCTTGATTTCTATCTTCCAGGAATCGTAAATTGTGAAACAAATTATATAGTAAAGGTCTTTAATGGTGAAAATTTAAAGAAAAAACACAGCTGAAGTGATACCACAAAATATTTCAACAGCGACTTCTGTCCAATGTTAACAGTAACAAGCATTAAAAATCAGTAATATCACAATAAAATGAACAATCACAATTGGTGGTGAGAGAAGTGGCAAATCATGAACTATTTTACAATGCAACAATTCTTAATAATATTAATTTTTCTTTTGTTCGAAAAGGAAATACATTTTTCAGTTTGATTCACAAAGAACAAATTTTCCTTTGATTTCTTTATATATTATATTTTACTGAATTATTTTTTTTAGTTACCATCCATTTTCACCGATATCCGTTAGATAACATTCCCTCACAGCTTCATTAAGGTTAATGGATTTTTTCTTTCCCTTCAAAAGTTAGACCCTATATTGTATACATAAATGATGATTAAAAAGCATTATTCTGCATCATTAAAGCAATTAGTGTTGAAGTCATCCACAAACAAAACAAAAAAAAATTGAATTGAATTGCTCAGTGGACATAGATATTTATAGCAATTGAGGGATGGAAAGACAATGGATTTCCAAGCTGCACATCCTTAAACTATGCTGTGCAATTGCCCTAACACGAAAGGTTCTCTAATACTAATAGTCACATAATGTGTTTTTACTCCTCTTCACTGACAATTCTGCAAGTATTTACTGATTTAACAAAAATAGATTGAGTTGCATTGGGACAATTAACTTTAACAACATCAGCACACAGGCTAGGTTCTAAGCAAAGTATTCTTTATTATACTGTACCCCAATACCCAAAACATTCATATTGTATCCCTCATGGTCAACAATCTGTGTAAGTCTACAAAAGAAAAGTTTGTATTAATGCATGACTTGGCCGATTGAGCCATACACAGATGACATTGTTCTTATATTCCAGACATTAAAACCTTCAAGATTACCAATCATTTTCATCGTTATATTTTGCTGATGATTCTAGACTGACAAATATGACTGGGCATGAAGTACATACAAGAATGCACCAAAGTAATGGAAATTTAACAGTAGGTATCCACAAACGAAATGGACAGAAATTAAATGCAATGGTAACAATGGTCTATTGGTCTATTACTTTTATCCCTCCCATTGTTCTTGTGAACAATCTGTATTGTACAGAAATATATAATAACCATCGACTACAAAATACTGTCCGCTGACAAAAATCATTACAATATCATCATAATACCAAAATCTCATCCACAACACTGGAGTCATTTCCAAGCTAGTTTCCAAAACAATCAGGTCAGAGCAGGCTTCCAGCTGAAACCATATCATGATACAAAAGAGGTTGGAAGTTTTTCTTTGTACATGTGAGCCAAAGCCTGTGCTGCCAGTAAGATGCTCTGACGCCTTGATACTCCGGAGAGAACCATCTGCCAATCAGCGTGTCCAATGTGAGGGTGTTTGTTTTCAATCACTTCTCCTATCGTCACTGCTAGACCTGCCCACCTGAAAACACAAAAAGGAGAAGTGAAATGAAAACATGAGTGACAAAAGAGAAGACTGCTGCTTTTGTACATTTCTATGTGGAACAAGTACATGACTGATGGTCTAACAATTATTTTTGTGCATGATACATACATTCATGCTTGTGATCTTCACGTGAAAGCATCCCATACAAATGCATGTACATGTTAATATCATCAGCCCAGTGTTTTAAGCACCTAAAAACTAAAAACTTTCTACTTCATTTTTCTAATTAGAGAAAGAAAAAAAAATAAGCAACAATACAAAACATAAAAGATTATAGTGTAACATTTATTTCAAGTGTTTGTTTACCTGAAGGAGTAATCAGATGGGGTCTTGTCTTGTGCTGTCATTACATATTCGGTTGGAATAAAGGTGGGCTGTGAGTATACTTGCAGGTCAATTCCATGAGATAAATCCTTGAGGAGGAGGCAGCTCATCTCAAACCATCTATAAGGACATGTAAAAAAAATAAAAGGGGATTGGG
>JARFNW010138832.1:0-10584 GCA_031763155.1 Dirona albolineata | reverse complement strand
ATATATACTATCATTGCAACATGGTGCGCATCGGAAAAATAATTACCGCCCGATTGACAGCCATTGCCGGCATGACCCATCATTCCACGACTGTCTTTTAACTTGCAGTTGTCAACAATGATATTTCATTATGAACGCACCTTTAAATCTTTATTATTATTATTATTATCCCGAATACGCTTTGCTATCTGACTATAATGTGGCCTTTCGAAGTATTTTGGTAGAGGTCAGCTTACTTCTTCACCCATGAACGTAGCTTTTTCTTTGAACTGTTCGCCATCTTCCGTAGGGTGTAAGCGAAGCCCCATCTTTTCATCACGCCCTCAAGAGTAATATAGATAATCATTGGGTTATACAGTCTCTTGGTGCAAGGAGTACTATCTTTTTAGAGACACAACCACAATAATCTGTAAGAATTTTAAGATTAACAGTGATTCAGTGTTAAATCATGTATGTTAGTAAAGAGTTGGATCTAAATTACAGTAAGATCGAAATAACAATTATTGAAAGGTCATTCCAATTTCTTTGAATCTTTGATACAATTTTTCTTTTAAATTCTGATGATGTTTCATTGCCGTTGCTGATAATTGTTGCTACAATATCTATATATATGAATTTGTTTTTCAGATGAAATGACAGAAATAGGAACTGAAGACATATCCTTAGGAAAGAATGGATCTCCTGCTTCAGCTGATTCATCAGCCGATACCAAAGTTGTGCCTGAAAAGAAAGAGGCACCAAAAATGGTTGGAATGTTTGAAGTGGTAAGAATCACACACACAAATTAAAATACCATTATAAAAAAAAAAGACAGATAGTGGCATGGTGCTAAAGTTATGATGTGTGGTCCACCTCTTGAGGATAAAAGGTACAGGAACATCGAATTGAAAGAATATGTGGTGCTTGACTGAGAGCCAGAGATGGAATGATGATAGGGAACAGTGGCAGAACAAATAATAGAACCAAATTGAATAAGACAAGACTTTCTCAGTGAACACGAAAGTCATCACAACATAACAAAGCATTTGTCACGATTCCCACAAGAGTAATGACACATATACACATTAATATATTTTTTATATTAAAAAATTCAAGGTATGGATCAAATAGACTGGACAACAGATTCTAGCTCATCGTATGTTCCAGTTAAAGACAATTAGTAGAAATTTGTAAATGGTTTTTTTTTTTGTTTTTTTCCCTGGTAGAAATTTGTAAAGGTTGAACTATCATGTCCTGTACATATTTAGATGTGTTTTTTTTATGCTTTTGAACAAATAACATGTTTTTTAAAGAGGTAATAGTAATTGTTCATATTGCAGTAGTTGGCAAATTGTGGCATTATGCTCATTTAATCTCTATAATCAATGCTCTTTAAACAAATAAAAACAAAAGAAAAAAGCATGAATGAAACATGAATTCATACTCTTAAGAAAAAAAAGATTATTTGTGAGAGAATAAAATTGAGCTGATATATTTGTCAATAAGCTACACATTTGAGATGTCATCTAATTTAGTTTCAGGATCTATCTATTGTTATAATAGAAAGTTTTGCATTCCCTACCCCACACCCTAATATTGCCATTTTGTGATGTTTTGTCAACAGTTTCGCTTCTCTGATGGACTGGACAAGTTCTTGATGATTATTGGAAGCATCTGTGGTGCTATTCATGGTGCAATGATGCCAGGTCTCATGATTGTGTTTGGAGAAATGATTGAATTCTTTGTTGACACTGGGAGAGTGGAAGAGTTCCTCAGCGATACATCAGATTACCTAGCCTCAGTTAATGTCTCAAAAAATTTTATACTGGCAGACATCAGAAGGCTACAGTAAGTATGCAACACACAACTTTTTAAAAAAGAAATAAAGCAAATTTTAGTTTCTAGTCATCGACATCGATGCCAGAGAATGATGCCAATTTTTTCCCCTCCCATTACTATCTTGTTATTGCCATTAAAAAAAATAATGTAAGAGCCCTGTGATCCAAACAAATGTGCTTAGTCAGATTTTTGTACCATGGTGCAGGCAAATTAAAGTTGCCACCCTCTGGACAGGACGCAGGTCCATTGTGGATTACTTTCCTAGCAATGAGCTATTTTACCCATTTCTACACATAACTTCCGTTAGGCAATTGGAGTAAAACATCCTGGCCTAAACGGTAATGTTACTTACAATAGAAAACTTATATGTGTTTTAATCTTTTAATGACACATTGAATGTTATTGAATTGTCATTTTCAGACCTTATTGTGCAAACATCTCTGATTATTACAATGATACACTCAGTTGTAGAGATATAAGTGTAGAAGACAAGATCATGGAGCAAATGACAACTTATGCCATCTACTTTTGCAGTAAGTATGAAATAAATTTTGGCTCTTTGCAGACGAACACTGCCTTGTATTATGACGTTAAGGTATGGAGACTACACTATATATAGAAATTGTACAAAAAATACAGTCAGGATTTATTAACTTGAAATGAGTTTTTTAGTGCTCTATTAGTCATTTGAAAGCTATAATCAAAGGTGACAACACCTGTTTTAAGTAGATTTGTGGTTTGACCTGTCTCAATGAGCCTTAAAAGCTCTGAAAGGTCCTGAGATTTCAAATTCTAGGTTTCAAATGTGGGTCACACAAGTCTAAAGTCTGCAGCGTTGTCACTACCTCAGGCCCCATTGCCTTGACCAAATGTTTTATTAGTATATTTGTATTTTTTTGGCATTTGTATGTTTAATTCAACAGAACTAGTATTTCCCTCCATAGAATTTCCTTACATCAATAATCTTGGAATATTTGTATTTTTGTCGCTGTTAAGTCATAGCCAGTGGTCTCCTTCTTGTTGCCTACCTCCAAATGATGTGTTGGATGATAACAGCGAAGAGACAGGCCAATAGAATACGCTGTGCTTGTCTCCACAACATTCTCTACCAAGACATCGGATGGTTTGATACCCACGAAGTGGCAGAATTGAATACAAGACTCTCAGAGTAAGTCTAGAATGGCTAAATGCCTTGGTAGTCGTCATTTCCAAATTTTTAGTTGATGACATGTTCAACTGTTGAGCTGATAATAGTGTAGTATGATTTTGAAGGAATGCCAGTCATTGTCCGAGTGTGAGATTTGATAGTAAGGAAACAACTACAGACGAAACCTGTCATTGTAGTCATCATTCACCCATTGGTGGTTGGTGACGCATTCACACAGACAAACATGACTTACCTGTCTTATTTCCCGCCCGTTGAAGTGCTGTCCGACTCCTCCACCTGGGTTGCCGCTGCTTGTAGATTTTCATAGTTAGCTATTTCCACTGTGGTCTGATTTTTGCGATTTGGCGCAACTATTTACGGTCTTCATTGATGTTTAGTTTAGTTAAATTGGTTGTATGGGTAATTTTTAAAATGTCTTGTTTGATCTTGGATACTCATGATGTTTTTAGTCTTTCTTTGCATTTTGTCACTCCTGGTTAAAAATACCAGAAGACCATTGCTTCATTTGCTGGTGTTCGGATATCCTATTGTAGAATGTGTCGC
The DNA here is from genome assembly GCA_031763155.1 of Dirona albolineata. Taxonomy (NCBI): domain Eukaryota; kingdom Metazoa; phylum Mollusca; class Gastropoda; order Nudibranchia; family Dironidae; genus Dirona; species Dirona albolineata. Next base: position 7,055 of record JARFNW010138832.1, on the reverse strand, counting down.
TTTAATATTGAATTATTACAAGTGTTCTGGGCTTAGGTGGTATATGTGCCAATTTTTCAGAACTAACAGTTGATCCTACCTTGTTATGGGAAACCTCATTAACATGAGACGTAACAGATCTTCCGATGTTTTCATGCTATGATTGGTTAGAATGTGTCGCTAATAATCTCGATGGGGCTTCCAATATGGTGAGATATGTTTACCTGTTGGTTTCCATATGCTTCAAATTTATCTTTGTTTCATTTCTTTGTCTTTAAAGATTAAGCCACAGGTCCCAATATACTAAAAATACATGAACAAGCAGACGAAGTTTGAGTACTTAAAGATAATATTTGCTCACCTCCATTTGTTTCCACAGTGACATAACAAAGATTCAGGAGGGAATAGGAGACAAGGTTGGCAGTCTTATACAGTGGCTCTCTTGTTTCATCGCCGGATTTGTCATTGGCTTTATCTACGGATGGAAATTGACTTTGGTTATTCTGGCTGTTTCTCCATTATTGGCTGGATCTGCTGGCCTCATGGGAAAGGTGAGACAAACGTTTTCCATTTCTTCTTAGATACTTATGCTGGTAAGCTCTGAATACTTCCCTTAGACGGCTGAAAAAAAGAGAAAAAATCACTAATTCACTTTGATAGATAATAAAAGACAAGATGTATCTTTGCTGTCCAATAAGGCTCATTTTCGTTACTTATACATATTATACAGCATAAACAAGCATAGTATCAGTCATGGCTATATTAGATTAGAATACTCCCCGGTTGAATAAAATAATTTTTTTTTCTTTCATTGAACAGGAGTTGTGCAACTACTTATATTTTTTTTAAATCTCTCTTTTTTTTATTGTTGCCGTTTTTCTTGGCAGCTTTTAGCAACTTTTACATCCAAAGAGCTGGAAGCCTATGCCAAGGCTGGTTCTGTTGCGGAGGAAGTGTTTGGGTCCATCAAAACTGTAATTTCTTTTGGTGGCCAAGACAAGGAAGTGGAAAGGTAATCAGGAATTATTAGACTTTGAAGGTTACAGAGTTTAACTTTATCTTTGAAATATTTATACAATGAGTATTTATTATGAATATTCCTGCCCGACTCATTGAACACTGAAGGGGCTGGAATACAAGCTGTCTCTAGTGGTGTGATAAGCAGAAGGTATCGTAGCTGAGCTAGACATGTATAAAGAACCCACGGAAGTTCCAAAAACAAAGTTCAAAATGAAAATCTAGCCTTGGGGAGGGATGATATTGATGATTGGATTTATTAGGCTTGTAAGTAACATATCTTTAAATGATACCAGAAATCCAGACAAAATCCCAGGATTTTAGACAATGCCCAGATTTGGGATGGAACAAAAGACTTTTTTAGACTTGGTTTTTATTTCTTTTTCAGGGGGGTGGGACATTGTGCAGCTCTAAAACGTCTTGAATTAATTTAAAGCGCAAGTTGCAACTCTTTCTTTTTAACTAAGTTTAAATTTGCCAAAAGCACACCATTTGAAAACAGTCATTTTTCTGCAATGCTGCCCTAAACACCCACAATTAGTCAGAACAATCAGGCTCGTTATACGTGGATGTTGTTAAATTTTTCCCCACCTTATGAATCATAATATATATATACATATATAAATATACATACATGCATACATACATACATTCATACATATACATACATACATATAATATGTATGTATATTTGTATGTATATATATGCATTCACATACACATACCCACACACATACAAACGCACATACAAATATATATACACACACATACACATTATATATCTATATTGTAAGGTGAAGCATTACAAAACATTAATGAAAAAAAGTCAGGGGTTCTGATATTAATGGATATGTCTTTTTATTAATCAGAAGTTATTGTGTTTGTGACAAAACAGATACCGTGGGAATTTGGAAAAGGCTTACAATTTTGGCGTGAAAAAAGGTTTGACCAACGGTGTGCTCATGGGGTCAATCTGGTGTGTGGTTTACTGCGTGTTTGCCCTGGGCTTCTGGTACAGCGGTAAACTTTACCGTGAAGATGACAACTATGGTGTGGCTGAAGTCTTAGTGGTAAGTAAATGCTGGATATAATCCTTCCAGTCATTTAGATTAACTTATTTTCTTTTTTTACCTCTTGGTGCCTTGAGTAATTATACAGTGCTTCATGATGTTACACAGCTGCCAGATGTTCTGCATGCAATTTATTTAGGTTATTGGCACCGTTAATACTTTTTCACTTCTGAAAGTCTGAGTTTGTAAGTTTCTCCCAAACGCAATGCCGATCTCAATCTGCATGCCATCTCTGCCACAATCAGCCAATTCCAGTATTAGATACATGCAGATACATTCAGACGTGAGATGGTTCTCATTTGATTGCATCAAGAGTGGCAATGCCGATCTAGGAGTGAAGGATGCCTTAATTATTTTTTTGTGCAAGCTAGTACTCATCTGTAGGTATTTGCTACCCACAATAATATGGAGAGTGAGTATGCCTTGACATGAGAGTTTGACACATCTCCTTTATGGAAACATTCAGGGGTATCAGTATAGTTTGGTAGGTAGAATGATGAACAACACCTTTATGGAAACATTCAGGGGTATTAGTATAGTTTGGTAGGTAGAATGATGGACAACTCCTTTATGGAAACATTCAGGGGTATTAGTATAGTTTGGTAGGTAGAATGATGGACAACTCCTTCATGGAAACATTCAGGGGTATCAGTATAGTTTGGTAGGTAGAATGATGAACAACTCATAAGATTCAATTTTCCCCTTTTTGAATGTCATAGGCTGAAACAATGAACATATAATTATTATAAGAGAATATTTGTTGGTTGCACTTTTGTCTCACAAGTTGTAATCTGGTAATTTGTGGGAATAAGAGACAATAAACTAACATGTGGAATGTTGTTGAGAAAATGGAATCAATGTTCGAAGAGGTGAGTCGTATTAAGTCTTGGTTAGGGTTGAGGCCAAGAGAGAGAGAGGGATGATGATAGAAAGGGTAATGGTAATGTAATGCAGTACAACAAAAATAGAGGCCCAGGGGAAGTAGGGGGGGAGGGGGGAGGGGGTAATATTGCCATGCACTTTGAAAAATAATTGTATTTTTTTCCTCTACAGGTGTTTTTTAGCGTAATTACAGCAGCTTTTGGCATAGGCAATGCAGGCCCTGGTTTGCAGGCTTATTCTACGGCCAGGGGAGCAGCTTATATCATTTACGAGCTGATTGATTTGGTAAGTATTTTTGTAATGGGAGATATAGGATATTCACTGATTATTGGATACGTTCAAATATTAATATCAATATATATGTATTGAGTTAAGTGAGTCAGAAAAAAATAGCAACAACCCAAAAACCACCTGAGTTTCAAAACTTGCATATACCTTCATATTCATCCAAGGTATTTTGTGGAAACAAAGGGGTACTTAGGTCTACCAATTATCTGCATCTTGAACCAATTTTTTCCTATATTGAATAAATTACCTCAAAGAGAATCTAAATTCAGCAATATGACTTTTAGCAGATGACACCATAGTATACCTGGCCATAACATTCAAGAACAGCAGTAAGACCCTCCAACAAGATCTAAACAAATTGGAAGAGTAGGAGCTATGGTGCATGTAAATACATTCTAACAGATGCAAGGTCTTAAAAGTCACCAACCGAAGGAAACTGATAGAAACATCATACATGATACTATCTGGACACACACTTCAGGAGGTGTCTGCAGCAAAGTATCAAGGGATAACCATTACAGTTGGATTCCCACATAAAAACCATCCCAGATAACACTTATTGAACACAGGTTTCCTTCGAAGAATTCCTAAAGTGTCATCCACAAATATTAAGTGACACGCATACCCTGAACTTGTCAGACCACAGCTAGGGTATCGGGCCACAGTATAGAGCTGGTCTAAGACTGCATTTTAGTATAAATGGATTCAGATAACAAAACTAAAATGATTCACGGAATGCTACATGTAAAAACAATTATAAGAGTATTTTATTACTTACTTACTTTTATTATTTTATCAGTTGGGTATTATTCCATTGTATTGCATCATACTTATAGATGTTATTTTTGTTGTTTGTTTATCGAGTCTCCTTTATACCGCAAAAATCAGTGTAGGGGTCAATCATGTGTCAAGCTCTGAAGGGTGCATGTGATAAATGGAAGTAAATCCAAATGACGAGGACTAACACCACTCATCACCTTACACATGGCTTCAAAGACTCTGCATCAGAAATGAAAGATGAGCAGGTGATGAGCAGGTGATAAGCCCACTGCGTCCAAACCTCTTTACCAGTAAATTGGACAACAATGTATCATGACGTCCATACATTTTACTGATAAACACTTTGCTGTTACCCCAGTGGTTACGCTTCAGTTACATGACAACTGGGAGTTGCCACCTGGGCACGATGTTATTTTTACTTTACTTAAATCTAGCTGATCATGAACAGGTTTTTGGTTTGTTCAATTGAAGCACACCAGTGTTCAAATTATCATTGAGAGGCAATGTTTGATGGATATCTTTAATTAACGTTAAACACTTATGATTGAATTACTTTTATCACCCTTTAAAGGGAATCAGAGACATTCCACAGGATACAGGTTTCAGTTTGACTGTACTTCAATATAGTTTGTTCTATTATCGTGATGAAATAGCATAAAATCAAAACAATGAAACGAACACAAAGAAATAAAGACAACGTTGATTTCCCTTAATTCTTTTTGATTGCCAGAAATCCAAAATTAACTGTGACTCAAAGGAAGGTGAGAAATTGTCAACCGTTCAAGGTTGTATCGAGTTCAAGGACATTCATTTCAACTATCCATCCAGACCAGAAGTAAACGTAAGTTGTGTCTTGTTTGGAAAATTAATCAAACTTTTAGTAATATGTGCATGTAAACAGTGCATGTTAATAGCGTAGACATAAACAGAGAAAGCTACATAGTCAAGATCATCATAAAAATGATGAACTTCTATTAGACACCTAATTTCCTGAAATTTGATACCTTGAAAAATGTAATAGAACATCTTTGTTCTGGATGTTATTTTTGGATTGAATGGTATAGAGCAGATAACCAACTACAGTCACAAATGGCGAGGACATAACTTGCGGAAACAGTCCATTATAACAGCAGTTGGGTTGTCTAAGCATCTTGGAACTTCCACATTAAGAATTACATTCTCCGTTGTGACAGCCATATATAATAATCACATTTTATTTTCTTTCCATAGTATTTGTCTCTTCAACTTTAGCTCTTTTGCTAACAGGCCATTTTCCTCAATTTGACTGGGCCTTTTTTTGGAGTCTGAAACCTGAAACAACCCTCCCTCACTAAGACTGTAATCTGCAAATCTAATTTTAACATGTCTCATTAATTCATATGAAAATAGGGACATAAAGGAAACTTTTCAAATATAAAATCGCAAAAATCCACACCCAATAGATAGCAAAGAGTAATTAGTCATGTGATGATTAGCAGTGAATAAATTAGCCACGTCTTCATCAATTGAATGCTTCAAGTTGCGTCTCTTGCAAAATGTAGCATCACCCAATAAAGACACACATTCAACAAATACATTCACCCACCCGTCCATGATATGCCAGACTTGGGTAACATGACATAATGGTACAGATACAGATCTCAGTATCAATTACTCCAAATGGCTTGGTGGTTCTATGTGTTGATTTGGTATTCATATATAAAAAAAACTCCATATGAATATATTTTGCTTCACTTGCATTTGAATTGAAATATTTGTGCGACACCTTAACACATGCTCGCTAATTGTATAGTAGTTACCATTCTCGCCATGTTTTCTCATCTTCCTCACCACCCAGCGTACAATTACTAATCGTATGTGTTTATTTTCATTTTTAAGTGTTTGTCAAGTCTGCTCTTATATTTAATTTAGAAGGAAATTGAAATAGTGAAAATGAGGCACCAGTGATAATAATGAGCTTAATTATGAACATAGTGTCCTTTTTTAAAGTATAAAATGATGATGACCCTGTGGTCTCTTTTTCCATCTCTTTGAAACAAATTCCAGATTTTGAAAGGCCTAAACATCCAAGCCAACCCTGGTCAGAAGGTGGCTCTTATTGGCAGCAGTGGATGTGGTAAAAGTACCGTCATGCAGCTACTGCTACGCTTTTATGACCCGGCCAAGGGAAAGGTAATGACATACACCACAGCCTGGTGCTGATCCCAGTCTTTGTTGTTTCTTATTCTTTCAACCCAATCTGTCACCTTTTTCTGGGATTGCGTTGGCATGAATGAGTGTGTCATTTTCTTCTCATTTTGCAAACCTCTTCCTTTTTCTCTTTTTTATCCACCTTTTCTTTCTTTCTTTCTTTCTTTTACTTGTGTGTTATATTGCTGTTAATTATTGTTTCTTTCTATTTTAATTACTCCTTGTCAGTGACTTTCTCCTAAGACGATGAAAAAATAGAAAGTGATTAAATAGAAAATTAAAAGAGAAGGGGAGGTAAATACAAAGTATAGCAAATAATCATGAGATAGATAAAGGGGAAAAGTGATGGTTACAGATTCAACAGATCATTTCAAGGTTTGGGGTTAGGGTCAAGGCCAGGGTTATCAGGCAGAAATGTTTATGAGGGAGTCGTATACAAAGTTGGCTCGTGCCAATCCACATATTTGGTTGTGTATTTCCTTTCATCAAATTATATATTGTCAGTGTCCAGCGCTAACCGTGTTAGTGCCTTGATGTTAGTTTTACATAAAGTGCAAAAAACATGATAATTTGTTTAATAAACGTGTCATGCACGAAAAGAACAAAATGATTTTGACCATTAGATATTTTATTTTTACCCAATTTTTTTTAGGACATAAATTAGCCATTAGGACATAGATTAGCGACTGCACATTATTTTGAGAAATAAAAACGCATAAAATTGTTTTTGGCAGTTACACGGTTAGCGCCGAATATATATTATATATAGATATATAATAATAATAATAATATATAGTTTTTATATAGCGCTTTACCCCATATGGACAGGCTCAAAGCGCTTTACATGCA
>JARFNW010138821.1:0-10586 GCA_031763155.1 Dirona albolineata | reverse complement strand
CACTCATCACCTAACACATGGCTAGAAAGTCTCTGCATCAGGAATTAAAGACGAGCAGGTGATGAGCCCACTGCGTGCTTATTTATATAACGTAATAAATTTACGATATGTCAGCTAGTGTTGAAGGAAAATCTCTTTTCCTTTCGTTTTCTCTAATATTGACTTTTTTGTTTGTTTTGTATTTTTTAAATTCCAGGAGCTCCTCTTTTAAAACCTGCCTCTCCACTTTTAAAACCTGCCAAACTGCCAGACCCAACCAAATCTTGTGAAGGCAAAGGTAGGTAGTAGTGTTTGTATTGGTATTTCCATTGAGTTTTTGCCCTGCTCTGGTTTGTGGAAGCATGTTATAACTAACTAGCCTTCTCAAATAAGGCTGCATACAGGTTAAGTTGGCCGGGGGAGGGGGTGTCCGTGGGAGGGGGTTGACTCAAAGTGTCAGATTCAGAGTTGAAATATACTCTTCCAAATGTTCCTTCACAATTTGTTTCATTCAATGTTACATGGTTGCAAGCTGTTTGAATATGTCAGGTAAAATTTGTAAGAGAGTATTATATTCAGGTTTTTTTTTGGGGGGGGGGGGGGTATTTTTGAGCAAACCAACGTCGGTGTTCTAAACCGACTGAGTGCGATCCGTGTTATATAAACCAGTTGACGTAAATAAGAGAAAAAAACCGGGACCGGACGAATGGTTTATCTTAAGCGAGATTTTATCTTAAGCGAGATTTTATCTTAAGCGAAATTTTATCTTAAGCGGACTCCACTGTTTGTAATCTGCAGTTTGTTTTTTTGCTGTTTTTGGTTACAAAATTTGTGATTTTTCATGCAAAATTTGGGAATTGTTTTTGAAAAAAAAATATGCTGGCGGGGACAGCAAAATATAATTTGTTTTTTGTAGGGGTCGAAGTAGATCAAAAATGAAATTACAAGACAAAAGGATCTTCATTGTTAGTATGTTGCGTTCACATCAAAAAAATGTATCACAGCTACCAATCACACAGATTTAATCATGTGACATAGTGTGGGGAAGGTTCAAATCCTATTACGTCACCTGGTTGTTTTTCTTGGGCAAGAAACTTTACTCCAATTGCCTCATTCAACCCAGGTGTAAACATGGGTACTATCTTACCAGTTGACTCTTTGCTAAAACACAGTTTCTATTATTATTATTATTATTACGGACTGGGGAACACTTGAGGCTACAACTACAATACGTACCATGTCGTCTGGTCCATGAGTAATATTGAACATTGTCTTGTTCCTTGTACCAAACAAGGTTTTTTGGCACAGTGGGCTGATCCCCTGCTTGCCTTACAAATCTTAATCTATAGATTATCCAGCTCTGTATCAGGCCATGTGTAATAGTGGGGCACAGACTTGCACTTAATCTGTGTATGTTTTACCTGGGTCTGCGCATCGATGCCTTCTGCCTTGTACACTGTCCTCGGCCAGACACTGAGCTGGTCCCTACACTGTTTAACTACGGTTCCAAAGGGAACTGATAACAATAATAACAAACAAACAATCTTACCAGAGGCGACAGGCTTTGAAGGGCTAGGGCCACATCCTTCTATATCATCAGTCCTCACACAACGCATAATGACGTCACGAGAAGAGATGGGCTAATTTGCTAATGGGATTTCTTGTATCTGGACAACACGGTTACAAACAAACATCTTCCATCTCGTAGGATCACTTTTAATCCACTGAAGGGCTACAGTTGAGTCCGACCAGCAAAATTGTTTTACCTCGCTAGGAAGCTCCAGTGCTTTTCTAACTGAATGAACAAGTCTTGCTCCGATAACTGCCCCAAGCAACTCGAGTCTAGGGAGAGTGATTGGTTTCAAGGGGCTAACTCTAGCCTTGGACAATACCAATGAAATTGACACAGATCCATCAAACTCAAGAACTTTGATGTAAACAACTGCGCCATAAGCTTTCAAAGAAGCGTCACAAAAGCAATGCAACTCAACATCTCTTTTCTTTTTCCAAGAAACTGAAACAAAGCTACGATTAAATGACAACTCCCTCAGAGTAACGAGGTCCTTTGCCCAGCGAGAAAATCTTTGACCAATGTCACTCGGAACCTGTTCATCCCAAGACAGTCCTCGCTCCCATACCTCTTGGAAAAGAATCTTCAATGAAACAACAAATGGAGAAATCAAACCCAGTGGGTCAAAAATCCTTGCTATACAACTCAATATCAATCGTTTCGTGATCAACACGTCAGGAGAAACAAACAAACAATCAAATGTGAGAGCGTCCGTTCCAGGATTCCACCGCACTCAAAGAACCTTGTTCGTTTCAACTTCAACGCTTATACTCTTGTCTTGGAAACTTCTTTGGATATTCTCAGCAACCTGAACACTGTTGGAAGACCACTTTGTCAACTTCATTCCAGCGTCACTCATGATCGCCGATGCTTCAGATACCATGTCAAGAACTTCCTTCACTGTATCTCCACCTGAGAGCCAATCATCAACATACATATTTCGGGACAATTCTTGAACCACTCTACTTTCAGAATCATAATTTGACAAGTGGTGCCTGACGGTGGCATTCAGCAAAAAGGGAGATGATTTGTTTCCGAAAGGAACTCGTTTGATCCGCATGGTACGAATTTTACCCCCAACTTTCCAAAAGAACCTATGAACATCTCGATCTTCTGGGCAAACACTGATTTGCAGAAAAGCTTTCTCGATATCTGAGGATATAGCAACCCTGTTTCGTCTGAATCGAATAAGAATGTCGCTTAAAAGAGGCAACAAATTTGGCCCTGTTTCCATACATTCGTTTAAAGAAACACCATTTGGCCCCCCAGCAGAAGCATCAAAAACCGGACGGATTTTAGTAGTAGCACTTGAACTCTTGACCACCGGTCTATGTGGCAAATAGAACACAGGACCACAACTACTTTCATCTTTTACCTCCTCAATGATGCCCCCTTCTTCCATGCTCTTTATGACCTCATCATAGCCTTCTTTTAGGCTTTGATCTTTTGAAAACTTCTTTTCTACACTATGCAATCTGAGTAATGCCTCTTTGGCATTGCACTGCAGAGACTCTTTTTTACCTTCAACCCACGGTAATGCAACCTCATACCTGTCATTGACATAAGATATGTTCTTTTCAAAGTCATGCAACACATTGGACATAGGTTCATTTTTCTTATTGTCATGACCACACTCTAAGTAGTCCAAATCCCATAACTTTCGAATGTGTGATTCTGGAATGTCATTAAGACATAGAAATTGTCTGCATTCAGACTGGTTGTGTTTGTGATTTTTATCTTGAAATGCACCAGAAAGCAACCACAACCCCAAATGCGTTTTCTGTGCCACAAGTCCACTTGGACTTTGAACTGTCTCTTTGGTATCTATCAATTGCCAATAATAGTCTTGGCCTATTAGAATATCAATGATGATATTGTTTGTTATGCTAATGTCTTCAGAAAACTTGCACTGTGGAGAGAAAAAGGACAAAAGATCAAGAGGAATTTTTGGTTTATGTAACACAGCACTAATGGATTCTACCTCTGTCAAGAGCAGCTTCTGTGTTTTTTGCTCACTCAGATCAAATGTGACCCCATACACATTTCTGACCTAACCTGAGGATGGCTGTTTTGACCCAAAACCAGACATTCTGATTGTCTCTCTCCCTTCAAATTGTGGTTTTAATTTCTTTACTGCATGGCATGTTATGAAGCTCTTGTCTGACCCACTGTCAAACAAAATATTCATCTCAATACCCTTGATTTTTACCACTTAAGTTTGCAAAACAGTTGATACATTGGACAATGTGCTTTGGCAAAAGGTCACATGGGACTGAGAACCATTTTGGTTATCATTGTTTTCTGTTTCAGAACTTCTGGGATTGTGATTATTGTCAGCATTACAAAACAACTCATTGTGTTTTCCCTTGCACATTTGACAAGTAGAATAGCACTTTTTTGCAATGTGACCTTTTCTCATGCACACAAAACAAAGGTTGTTTTCTTTAATTTTCAATTTCACCACATCCACATCCATCTTAAACACTACTCTACATTGATAACTCTCATGTCCTCCACAACAAAAAGCACACAAAGCTACATCCTTTGAATCATGTTTGTTCGATTTTACGTATGTTTTGTCACTGCGCGGATCTGTCTGTCCCGAAGCTTGACAAGTACGATCTCGAATCTGAAGACACTGCCTTTTGGCCGCAGAACTCCCTGCCTGTCCCGGAGTTGATCAATGCGATCCCTGTCGCGGCTGCTCTGGAACCACGGGATTCCCTGCCTGGTCCGGAGTATCGCTGATGTCCAAAGTCACGACTTCGGTGTGTGTTGAGTGAAGATGACGGCTATTCGAAACTTTGAGACCTTTCACGATTTTCGATCTCTCCTTGAAGAAACTTCATTAAGAAATCGAGGTCGGCTTCCTTCTCGTCGCTTTGACGTGCCCACAATAGTCGTATCTCTGGTGGTAAACGACTGACAATCATCGGAGTCAAAATAAGTCCGTAGTTGTTCCCATCAATACCAAGTGTTTCTAAGCTCCGAATGTTACTTTGTAACTCGTTGAAAACGTTCCACATGTTTTTGACGTTTTTTGTTGAATTTTGAAAATCGATGGCAGAAAGGGTCTGGATGTGTCCAAACACGATTCTCTCTTTCCTTCCGAATCTTGTACGTTTTTTGTTGAATTTTGAAAATCGATGGCTGAAAGGGTCTGGATGTGTCCAAACACGATTCTCTCTTTCCTTCCGAATCTTGTTTTCAGTATGTCTAACGCAGTGTGATAATTTTCGTTGGTAAGGGAAAGTCCTTCTATCGCCTTTCGTGCGTCTCCTTCAAGGCACGATTGAAGGTAGGTGAATTTAGAAATGTTCGGTAAGTTTGTCTTGTCAATAAGAGCCGTGAAGTTATCGAAAAACGACTGCCACAACGAAAATTCACCGTTGAATTTGCCGACGTCTATTTTGGGTAAATAACCCTGACTGGGCCCCATCTCCGGTGACACACGCGAAGCGCTGCGCGTCCGTAGTTTCGTATTTGTTACAGCGATGTCTGACCTTAGCTAATGTCTCATTCGCTTCTCGACAATAGCTATCACTCTGTTCAATGTCACCATCTAAATCGTCTTCCTCTAACAACATTTGAATTTCTTCTTGAATTAAATTCACTGCTGATAGTCTTTGTTTAATTTCCTCACTTACGATTTCTAACTCTTCCTTTAGAACATCGTCTTTCTCTAATAACATGTACGCATTCTTGATTGTTTTCGTTAGCCAACTACGACAAACGCCCCGCCTTCGTCTCACTAACGACAGTTCGTCGGCCATTGTCACTCGACACAAACGAAAACACAAACTTGAATAATTACTGATATCTAAATAGAATGCCCTTGGATTCCCGGTTTTCGGCACCAATGTTATAAATTTGTTTGTGAACTAACATACATCCACACTTTGAGATACACGTGACAACACTGTCCTTTAAAAAGAATTCAAAACTTTATTTCAATACTAGAACTAGAACGACATGTCATATTTGCTTGCTCAAGCCTCCTTCCCCTCTCTCCCTCGTCCCACACACACACACACACTCGCATTCTTACGCTGAGGTTCTGTTCGGGTTACTGTTAACTTTCCACAACACCGTCAATGAAGACGCATCATAATCGACCATTATGTCAATGTTGTCCTCAAGAAGCTGGGATGCTTGTTGGGGCTCATGCTCAGCCTCCGGTCCCTCAACCAAATTGGTTGTTGTTGAGGCATTTCTATCCTCAACAAAAGGAAGCAAAAACAGCATGTTTTTATACAGGTACCACGGTCTGTGGCGTTTGCCCCCTGATCCAGATTTGTAGAAAAATGGATTTTTCTGAGAACCTCTACCGGAACTCTACTCCAGGGATCTAAGAAATCCAACTACTACACAGGTTATGACAGACCAATTATGAAAAATGCGATTCTTCCCACTTCCAGGTTTACCGCTTCACCATAAACTATTCCAGAGTGGTGAGAACCACATAAATCCATAAAAAGAATATCACAAACCAAAAAAAAAAAATGTCAGACCAAATACAAACATGTAACTCCTCCCACCTCCAGGTTTACCGCTCAAACCAGAACTAGTCTAGAGTGCTTGGAGTCGCAAATTCATTTTTTTTAAAAAGCAGGAAGTGTGTGTTGAATCAAACGTTGTTTTGAAAAATTCCAACACATTGTCAAGCACTCCCTAGAAAAGTATGGAAGATTGGATGGCCCTTTCCATTGTTGTCCACACACATGACAGTCAACAAAGGCAACAGATAAATATTGGTTTTGTACGTTATGTCCATTATTAGGACTTCATTAAATTTGCTGGCCAGTGCAACCATCTCTTTCGTGACATAGGACAGGTACGTTAAATGACCCCGAGTGTCAACCTTGAAGTCGACTCTTCCACCACTGTCCAGAATGGACTGGAGTGTGGACGACACTTCTGCCGAATCTGGCAATTTATGGCCCCGCCGCCGCTGCCGAAAATTGTATATATCTTTGGTCAGCACATGCTTCCCTTGCTCGTCTTGAACAACTTTTACAATGTCCTTGGCAGAGACGCTGAGACATCCAAGGAGAAGCTCCATTCCAGTCGTCTTCTCAATTTTCCTTGTCTCTGGAAATACAGCGAGAGGAACATCAAGGGAAAAAAAAAAAATCAATTTTAAAGATACCATATTTAAAGTGCATCAAATCTAGTTGCTAATTATTTTCATGTCGACTGCCAAGTCAAACACAGGTTGGGCTCAATTTTCATTTAAACCCTAGAAAAAATTCCCATTACCCCCTCTGAAATCCAAAGTTAAGGGAGATAACTCCGTAAAAATCATAACCACACATTAAAGATTCATAGTAAAATAACCATTCATAGTAACTCACTCAAACTTTGCCACATAAGAGGTAAATAGTAACAAAGCCTGAAACAATACACCTTTTTGGAACTTTATATACACAAGAAGAAAAAAAATAATTCAAAAATGGAAAGATTTTTTAAAAAAGGGTCTCAATGATATATGTTACCTAATTACTGAGGCTCTCATGGTACACCGAAAAACACTGTCCTTTGCAAAGTCTAACTTTGCACAAACTACGCGCCATCACTGTTTGTCTGGCTCTGCCTCTATTCCCATAGTTTTTCACTTTGGAGCACCAAAAGCAGGCACGTTTGCTGCCGTTCAATCGGATCAAACGGTGGTCCAGGCGGTTGTCATAACCCACTCCAGATGCGGATGGCTGGTTTCTGGCAGCTTTTCTCTTTCTGCTGATGTTGCCCCTCTTCAACTCATGGCTGAGGCGGAAGGAAAGTTGGGATTGACGTTTCTCTTTCGGCCGGGGGGAATGGGACTGGCTGTAGAGGATGTAACTATTGATAATAGTCACCTGTAAAAGGAAGCGGAAGATGGCATAGTGGTAATTATATTATAAAGAGATGATTACTTCTAGTTTGAAAAATATTAGCCATAGCATTAACTAACTTTCCATAACAACATTAACTAAAATAATCCATGGTGTCGCAGTGTGGAACTTTTAGTCACTGCTTGACAACCTCCAAGCGTCTAACGTGAACGGCCATACCATGTGAAAACTCGGTTAGGCTCCTTGGAATTGATATATAGACTATGAGCTAAATTTCAACACCCATATAAAAAATCTATAATGTAGAAAAGCTTCTCAACAACTGAATGTTCTTAAACAAATTGGGAAACATCTGTCAAAATTAAACAAAATTACTATATTTCACACATTTATATTACCGGTATCTAATTTAAATTTTTGTCCGATGACTTGGCACTTGTGCTCAAAAACTTTATACCAAAAAAACTTGAAAAAATCCAGGTAGAATAGGATTGTACTTCCATAAAATCTAATCTTACCTCTGTATTTTCCTTTGACCTTTTCCCTCAGGTCTCTTATACCGCCCTTGCTTACAGGCAAATAAAACTCTGTCGTATATGGATGTGTCCTTCAGGCCTGGAATTTTTGTCTGTAGATGTAAGAAGAGGAAATTTTTAATGAGATAGCTGAAGTATACTGTAATTAATGCAAGGAAAAATTACTAGATCTAGTGTACAGTAGGCGATTCTCAATCTTTTAAGAATCAACAACGCGTCGATTCTTCAACTCAGGAATCATGAGAATCGATTCCGATTCCAATTCTTGATCAGACACTGACTGAATGACTGACTGAACAGTTTCCAGTCACTTCACCGATTCTGATTCTTGATGACTAGACACTGACTGAATGACTGACTGAACAGTTTCCAGTCACTTCACCGATTCCGATTCTTGATGACTAGACATTTGACTGACTGACTGTGTCTAGTCATCTCCCCTACTCTCGATTCTAGGTCATATCAAGATGGCGCTATAGTCACTTATTATAATCTTCATGAGAAGTGTAGCCACACGCTGCGTCCGGGGGTTTTTTTTTTTTTTTTTTTTTTTTTTTTAAGGGTTATATGTACACATTTTATAGAATGTAATAAAAGAGTTCATTCATTCTTTCAATGTGAGGGACAGAATAGTATTGACATTTTTAGGAGAAATTTCATTCCGGCGATGTGAAATAAGTTCTCCAGCCTTTGAGAATAAACGCTCGGAAGGAACCGAGGTGGCTGGTATGCACAGGTAGAGCCTTGCAACCTTTTTATATGACAGAAAACATTGTTTCGTTGTCCCTCCACCACTGCAGTGGGTCAGCATCCCGGCTTACCATGGGTTCCTGATTGTAGTGGGTCAGTTCCAGTTGTGGAACGTTGACTTGAGAGACGTGCTGTTTGACTCTTGTGTCAAATGCAGCCCATATTCCTGCTTCTCTGCGAGGCGTCTCGATCGGAGTAGAAAGTGTAGGGGTTACCTCTTGACTTGTTTGCTCAGCACTTCCCTTTCTTCTCAATTGATTGATGATCTCTGCTTCAGCTTTTTTTTATTCCCGAGTCCAGGCTGAAGGCAATCTTTTTCAACCGAGGGTCCAGATATGTTGCTGTTGCGTTCACAGTTCTTTCTTCAACAAGGGAGAACTCACACTCTTCAACAAGGGAGAAATGGGAATCAATGCCATGATGCAAATTTTTGACAATGGTTGAGTCCTTTAATTGTGACGATGCATGACATTCTTGAATCCCTTTGTTGAAGAGGACTGTCTTGAACGTCTCTGTGCTCATCTCTACTGTCACTTGCTCAAACGGTTTGAGGGCTTCAACAAGTGTCTCAACAATTCTGTTCTCTGTAGAGGTCAGAATCAGGTCACTCCTGTCTAACCAACCTAGAGCAAGAGTAATCATTTTCTGCTCCTCCATGTAGCGTTGAAGCATATCGTATGCAGAGTTCCACCTGGTTTCCACTTCTTGTATCATCTTTTTTAATGGCCTGTTGTGTTGCAGTTGAATCTCAGATAGCTTTGCTGTTGCAGACGAACTTTGGTGTGGAAGAAACGCACGACACTTTTCACTTTCGAAATGATTGGAGTTACTTCTGCAGTTCTTGTCAGGGCCTCTTGAACAACAAGGTTGATGGTGTGTGTGAAACACGGAAGATGAGCATACCCAAGATCTTTCACTGCTTTTACAATGTTTGCAGCATTATCTGTCAACACCCTGGTAATCTTTGTTTCGATGCTCCGTTTTCAAAAATGTTCTTGAGTTCTGCAGCAAGATTTGCACTGGTATGGGATGTCGTCATGTGCGCTGTTTCCAGGACCAAGGATTGCAACTTCCAGGCATCGTCGATGAAATGGACTGTTGCACCCAGATAACTCCTGTTGTTACGTGACCTCCACGAGTCTGTTGTTATAGCAACGCTGTGTGCCTTTTCCAGTTTGAACGAAACTTTAGCACATACTGCTTTGTAAAGTTCAGGAATCATGTGTCTCGTAAGTGTTAGTCGACTGGGCAGGACATATCTTGGGTTCAGGATGTTGGTGTATTGTCGAAATCCTTCATCCTCAACAATACTGAAGACGAAGGGTTGCAAAGTTGCATGTCCTTAACCACCAGTTGTTCAAGTTTTTTGTCGATCAACACTTTCATCTTTGATGCAGTGGGGTCAGTCATTTGTTTCTCCCATACTTGAGTCAAAGTTGACTGAAACATTTTTTTTTGCAGGCGGGCCTGATGATGAAGTGGAGGGGCCCTCATCTGCACCACTGTCATCTTTTATCCCATGATAAGTCAATAAAACTAATTGCACAAGCCTCCGCTTGGCGACGCTCAGTGTCGTGAAGTCTTTGATCCAACCGCAAAGCTATCATCGCGCCCCCTTCTCCCTTAAGAGGTCACAGGTGGTTCATTGATTAAGCGGGGAACAAAAACAGAAGTGGAAATGGGGCACTTTTGTCCCAAAGTGCACCTCCAGTCTTGAAGAGTTCACTAAAGCAAAGTAAAACTGTAAGAAAGATTGTTGTCACAGCATGTTGGATGCTCTGTTGCTACCCTTGAATGTCGTATGACAGAATTGTTCTAGAAACAGAATCTCAAGAAAAAATCTCGCTATGGCATACCCCAAGGTTCTGTTTTAGGTCCTCTCTTATATACTCTTTATACCCAGCCTTTAGGAAACATCAT
>JARFNW010138810.1:0-10588 GCA_031763155.1 Dirona albolineata | reverse complement strand
TAATAATAATAATAATAATAATAATAATAATAATAATAATAATAATAATAATAATAATAATAATAATAATATTAGTAATGACATGAAAGACTTTAGGAGAGAAAAGCAATTAGATATAATACTCCTACCGGTTGTTGACAGCTGTTAAAAAAGTCTGGATCTGAAATAGGGTTGGATTTATATGACTGGATGATATTGAAGCGAAGTCCTTTTGGTGCTTCATTGGTCATCTTGACACCATTTTGCAAGATGGATACAGGAAAGTGATCTGCAGGATATGATGTCAGCCATAAACGGAATTCTGGATGGAGGGTGTCCTCTGAAAATTCCTGCAAAAAAATTGAGACAGAACAAAAGCTGGACAATAATGGATAATGTTGATAAAATTGCTTAAAAAATTCAATGTCCCTACCTTACCTTGATTCATACAAAACAACCAAATCATATTCATTTTGATAACAATAATGTTTGCCAGCTGGAATGTCGGAAAGGCTAAATATTCTTTATATCCTTGATTATGTTTTTTTTTAATATTCAAAGCTCCAACCTAGTATTTTTCCCATCCACTCTGATGACTAGCTTATGACAACCAATCGTCACTAATCTGCTTGCCTCAAAATTGGCCGGGACCAACATTCCTTCGTGACAATTTTTGTTGGTCTTGAAAGCTTAATTAATCACTTATAATGATAAATTGAATGGCACCCAAATGGAATGTTGGCCAGATACGTACAGAGGATATCCTTTCCAGGGTGGGCATCCATGAAGCAGCCAGGTGACAATTTTGTAGAACAACCCAAAGGCCTTCCTTGCTGGCCTTGTCAATCATCTTGATGGCGATTGGACCTTGACCCTGTCCCAGGGACAGCGAGTCAAACTTGTCACCTCCCATGTTCTGGGAAAATAGTGGAAAGGGAGGGAAGGCAAACTCTAGGGTCAAGGATTCACTACCATATTATGTCAACAGTGTTAGGCAGTTCACAGCATAATAGATATAATAATAAAATATATAATCAAATAAAATTCCCTTTATTCATCCCAATGGGGAAATTTGTCTTTAGGGTCTATTCAGAGGGTAGACCGGAATAACCCAGGCGTCAGCACAATGCAGCAAAGGGGAATCAAGGTCTTGAGAAAAAATCCAGTGCTTCCACTGAGATTCGAACCCTCAACCTCTCAAACCAAAGCCAAGTGACTTAACCACTACACCACTGGCTCCCAGGTAGTCATTTTTGTTTTATTTTCTAGTTCATGTTTGCTAAGTATGGCTCTAAGTATATTTCACAAATCTAAATGAATAGAAAATCAATCATCACTCCAACTTGAGTGTTTCTCAGGGCAAATATGCTACTGTAAAGTGCTTAGAGCAGGGTGATGATCATGAATACATGCTAAATGAATGCCATCCATAATAATTATTGTGTTATATTTTATCAAATCCCTTAATAAATAGCTATACCTATAAGTTCAAGCTATATCTGTATCATTACGTCAAATAATCCAATTTGGGCATTTAGTTGACGGGTGTATGTGTGTATTTGGTGAATGTGTGTGTGTGTGTGGATATTGAGCAATGCTACATCCGGCGGAGATGCAACTTGAAGCAGTCAACAGATGAAGCAGTGACTATACAGTCTACCAACTGATTAACACACAGAGCTTTGATCGTGCAGCCTATAAGCCCATATCACTATATATCTTAGCCACGTAAAAGGCAAAGCAGTCTGGAACAAAACAAGCAGCCTGGAAAAAAAAAGTAAAAGCCAAATCAACCCACATTGTCTTCAGCAAATTTGAGTAGTGCAGCCATAGGATCTGATCCAGGTGACAGCACAAACAGCAGTGGGGTGGCAGCGTTGCTGTCTCCATACGATTTGGGAAGGTCAAATGGAGGAGGATGGATGAATTTCGCACCCATTTTCTCAGTCACAAAATTCTGAATTGCAGGGATCACCTAAAGGAGAGAAACTATTCATTTAAAAACTCACTTCCTATGCAAGACTCGAGATAGAGATTTCAGGCCAATTCATAAAAATGACAAACGATAATAACATTTCAGATAAAACTAAGTGTTTCTCAAATCAGCAATGCAATCTCGATTGAGACAGCTTTTACTCTATTTTTTTATATTTTATGGAGTATTTTTCTCCTTCTTATCATATAGACTTTGTTATGTTGGATCTGATTGATGAGATAAATCACACTATTTTCTGTAAGTCTTTGCAGGACCTGCAATTTATTGAAATTTGTTAAAGTCTCCTGCGTTGCTCCATTATTTTTTTTCTTGACTGGTGTAGTTCAGTCATGAATCTGTTTCCCAGACTATCAGCTTCTTGCCTTCATCCAACAAAAGACACATTTTGACCTCAGTGGTTACTATAAATCAACAATAATGTAAACTGACCATAAAGCACACAAAGCAGTCAACGGTTTGCGTGGATGTCATCAATTCAAAGTGCTCTACTATATAACTATAATACCATCTCTTCGTATCTACCTTATCAGGCCTGAAGATCCTAAGAATCACAAGCCTTTCGAAAAGGTTCATTTTGGCTTCCCAGACAGGGGGCAAAGTCTCAGACTCGGGATGCTGCCGAAGAAAAAGGAAAAATGAAATTTTTTTATAAGGCTTCGGAAAAAAATTGTTGTACAGGGTGTTTCGATACATTAGAACCCCCTAAAATATAATTCCACAATGTCTGTTTGACTTCGTAAACGCTTTGTCATGGCCTTGGTGGCATACTTTTCCATTTTCAAAGAAAAGAAAGAAGCAAGACCATAGCAAAGCTATTGTTTACTCACAAGATCTGAACCACATTCATTCACTTGCAGAGTATGTGTACGCTTGTTTAGATGCATTTGTTTGACTGATGATTATTTTTATGTGTCTAGAGCTGTATTGTGAACAGGAATGGGCACAGTATAAATAATCCACATCGTCGTCGTCGTCATCGTCATCATCATCATCACCATCATAATCATCATCACTATTACTGACATAAAATGTTACTCTTGAATCTTTTAAAAAAGAGTCTCCATACTTGGATTCACTCTTTCCTCACCAAACTGTCATAAACTTTTTTCCAATCTGTCGCCTCTGACGGAAACCCGGTTGAGATGGTCTTGAAGTGTGCCAGTTCTTCCACGCGACAAAGCTCATCCCAGGAGCGTATAGGAAGCCATTTGCTGGGGTTGGGGTTTGGGTTGTCCAGTCCAACACCTCCTGTGAGGAAGAACCTCCATTCCTCTGCATCAATTTCTTTCTGGTGGGTCAGGATATTCACACACAGGACAAAGGAGAAAAGGAGCTGGCAAGGAGGAATGAAATGGCTTGTGTTCTTTATTGATAATTAAGCAACGTGCATATGATTTTAGTCATATAGTGCATTTTCAATGATAACATGCAAAGTTTTTGTTGGAAACAAGAGAAAACAGAAGGAGACGCTATCAACATAGTGGAAAACAATAACTTTGAAATTCCCTTAAAATTGTTCTTATTTTGGAAATGCCGCACAAAATAAAGGGCAATATGATTTTACCAATCTAAAGAGCATAAAAGTTGAACACATAATTCAATAATCTTTTCCATTCTTCACCAAAAGCAAGGTCAAGTTGTGGGAAAAGAAGACTAAACTGCCTTGTAAGATTTGACAACATGATTCAATGAATAAGTCAGGCCTGTGAACAACAATATGTTGAAGAGAGTAAGACACAATATCATTCTGTACAATTTAAGAGACTGGGCCGTTCCACTGTTTTCTTACTTTGTCTTTTTCAAACAGGGACCGGCATACGTTGGAGTAGAGTAGGTAGGTGAAGTGGTTGTGGAGGTTGTTGAGTCTGTCCTCCAGTACTTCGGCTACTTCAGCTTTCTCAATGGACATGTTGAAGAGGTTGATGAACCAGGTGAGGGAGTATTGGTACATTGGTTCAATATTGGCAAGGTCTGCTATTGAGAAGAACAGGATGGTGCTGTGGATAGCAATTGGCTTGTAGCCCATACGGGCCTCATCAATTTTGGCCTCTGTCTCTTCTGCTATTTCCTTTGTAACAATAAGAGAGAAAAGAAAACATCTTAAAGATAGGGGCTCAACTTGTTAAATTAGAAAAAAATATATCTAAAAACTCGCCAGATTTTATGCTAGCCTAGAAATTTGGAATTAAATCATATTGTTCACTTTTTAACCATTAAAAAGCTTTCAAAAAGATGACTGGAGCACTAATTTATCCTTCCTTAAAATCACATCACCTGTTTTTGAGAGATTTCATTGGAAAGAGTTTTGGAAGACGACAAAATCTGAATAGCTGTCTCATCCTCTAGAATGTTGCCTTCTGAGGAAGACAGGACTTTGAGGATTTTGTCTTCAATCTCTTTCAGTTGCCTGGAGAAGATATTAATAGGTGACAATTGATCTCACTCCATCTATCATTTAGTGTATCTTTCAAATATTATATGTGTTTGAAATTACTGTCACTGTCCTTTAAAGTGTATATAGGGGTAATATTACGTACACATCCAACATAAACATCTTGTGCAGAAGAATACGACAAAGTGTATTTCAGCCATTTAGTACTCAATGAACCAGGGTATATTCATGTCCAATAGGTGCAAATCTCAAAGAGACTGGATATGCTGTGTGCCTATTTGTTTGATCAGGGATGGGAAGGAAGGGCATTGGAAATGACTTGATGACGATTCTTTGATGTGTGTGGAGAAGGTGATGATGGTAAAGAAAGTGACTTTTGGCCAGATAATGAGAATTTGGGGCTGGTCAAGAACCAGATCAGCAAGCAAGCGATTCAGTGTTGTAATTTGTCCTTGTGACTTGGGAACAGTGACAGTATTGCTCACTTGACCCAGCTCTATTGATTGGTAAAGAATTGTGTCATCACAATAAATAAGGTCACATAGGGATGAAAATAAGGAATATGACAGGGTTGCTTCGTTTTACCTTTGAAATCAGACAAAGGTTGAAACTTTACAATAGCATTACTCAAACGGCCCCTGACAAGCTGTACTTTAATTGCAGAATAAGAAAAGAAATACAAATGACCTTTTGTTGGAAGCACCCTGAATGATGAGGCCATTCTTTTCCTCTTCCAGTTCTGGCCGTTCCTTGGCCACTACTATTCCCAACAACTGGTCCTCCAACCCTTCAGGTGTGATCATGAAGTTCAATAATGTTACCTGATAGTAAAATAGAGAAAAAAAATGCATCATTTGTAATTAAAAAAACTTAATGAATTAAATCGCCTATATTTTGTCCACAAGAGCACTTCATCTTTATATTTGAAAAAAAAAGCATTATAAGGCGATCAATTAGTATCTGAAAAGACTGAAATGCAAATCACGAGAGATGTTGTACTCTACCTTAACAGATACTTCGGGCAGGTAGTGAGGGTTCCTTAGACAGGTGGTGATGAAGAATTTGAAGTCTGGGGCATATTCAATGACTGAGTCACCCAGCTTGATGCACAATGCACCGCCTTGTTTGAATGTCTGCTTCAGGAGCAGTGGCTCAAGGGTTGGATCTAGCTCCTCTTGTACATTCTCCAGCAAGATCTACAGACAGGAGGTACCAAAGACTGAAGTGATACATTTGTGGCTAAATGAATTATATAATTTCCCCATGGGGATGAAATAAAGTATTATCTTATCTCATTGTACATAGTGGAATAAATAATTACCCATGCAGTGAAAATCATCAAAGCAGGCATTTTTGTTTCAAGGAGTGCTTACATAGGTACAACAGATGCCTGCTTCAATGGGCTCACAAGAGACAATAGAGAACAGAGTATCATAAAAGGAAGTATGTGAGCTTCAAATCAATTAAGAAAAATGACCCAAAAACCTCATAGAAAGAAGTCTTCAAATATCAAGGTAGCTCCACTTAACATTTGTTGAGAGAGACCAATGTCCAAATGACTGAAAACAGTAATATATGCATCTGGTGCAGGATAAAAAAAGGTATAGAAATTTAGGGGCTTGTAGCACAGAGACATCATCCGTACATAGCACAACACCATTGAGTTGCTTTACATGAAGATATTTGGATCTTTTAGGATGGGAACTAATTTTGCATGTTTATAATCCTGCCTTATGACTTATGGTCTATCCAAGTCTTGGACACGGGACTGGCCATTGCGTTACACTGTGGCACAAAAGGGAATGGATCACATGTACATAACCTCCTAGATAGTGCCGGAGGCTGGGTGCTTAGGCTCGAGATAGAGAGGTCCCGTTACTGTGATGAGACTGAAATGCTACTCTACTGTATGCTCCCCATGGGAGTTGAGAAGGATATTGAATGATACTGCCTGCTGGAATATAAATGATGTAAAGTATGTGAGCCTGTACTTGTACGGGATACAGACTATCACCCCATCTTAAGATCAGCCACACTCACAGAGTATCCGAACTGGATACAGTTCTCCAGGTTGCGCATGAAATCCCTGTCAGTCAATTTGATGACGTGTAAGTTGTGGATACGCTCCAGGTGTTTGATCCACTTGTTGGCCTGACCCTGAGGGTCTATCATCAATGGCCAACGGTTTGAGTTCCTGGGGGAAGAGGGGTGGATATCTTTGAATGGCTTGTGTATACCCGCCATGTATTTTGACGTCCTGCCCATATTGAGAGCAACAGGAATGTCATTGAGTGAATAAGAGTGAAAGTGAAGTATATCAGGTTCAGGCATTGTTCTATTATTGTACTTACTTATCGAAAGTCACCATCCGAAGCAATCTTTAAAAACCGGCTCAAAACGTATTTGTATAGACAGGCGTTTCCTTGAGATATATTTCTTTGTCTAGTTTGAGTGTTTGTGCCTTCATCGTTGGATTGTTATGCGCCCAGAGCCCTCCTTTAAGGAGGGGCGTATGGCGCATTATAAATGTGCATATTATTATTATCATAATAAAGATGTTGAAACAAGACATCAAATTTGTTTGTTATGTGTTCCCTATATTACTGTGATTAAACAGTGTAGGGACCAGCTCTGTGTCTGGCGGGGACAGTGTACAAGGCAGAAGGCATCCATGCGCAGACCCAGGTAAAACATATCCTGTGCCCCACTAGTACATATAGCCTAATACAGAGCTGGAAAATCTATGGATCAAGATTTTTAAGGCATGCAGGGGATCAGCCCACTGTGCCAAAAAACCTTGTTTGGTCCAAGAAGCAATTCACTGTTCAATATTACTCATATCAGGACCAGACAACACAATTTTGTAGCCTCAGGTGTTCAACATCTATAGAAACTGGAAATTTTACCAAAGAGGCAATGACATTTATAGAACTAAGAAATGTTTTACCTTCAATATTCTTAACATAGATATAGAGATGGTTTTGTATCGAGCGTATGGGGAGCAATACAAAAACCTCCATAAATGAAGGAGTTACTATTATAAATTCATTGAACGGGAAACCCACATTTGTTCCCGAAATATACGGTCAGAGTCGGGGAAAGTGAACATGTCGAATAAACCATTGGGAATATATAGCGAGTCATTGTGTTCCTCTCTGTTGATTACGTGAGCAAGTCGGATAACAGGCGGTCGGATAATTGGAAGTAGACTGTGGGGCACATGATACTACTGATATTGATTATCATTACCATTTTAATATGCAGTGGGCTCATCACCTACTAGTCTTAAATTCCTGATGAAGAGTCTTTCTAGCCATATGTTGGGTGATAAGTGGTGTAAGACGTTATCGACATTTGGATTTACTTTCATTTGTCAATTGCACCCTTCAGAGCTTGACATATGGCTGGCCCCTACACTTTTTTTTTGCAGTATAGAGGGGACTCGATAAACATGACCATTTTAATGTTAAAAGTCAATGAGAACGAACCTACCTGTTGACAAATTTTGAAATGAATTTATCTGCCATGAGCCTCACTCTCTTGTAGGTGTGATTGAATTTCACCAACAGTAATTGAGCAAGGGCTTCAATTTGATGTTCTTTTTCCTCCGTCTTCGGCTGAAAATAAAAAGCAATACGGGGGACGTTTAAATCCCTACTGGGCATCCAAACAATTCTGTAAATGGATACAATAAAATTATAGCATTATGGGCTTATGCCCATGTCGCAGCTATTAGTTGTCCTATAACTGAATAGTAACAGCTAAGTGTTTATTACTGGTAAAATGTATGAATCCATTGTTGTCATATTTAATGGTAAAGGTATTTAGACGCAGTGGGCTCATCATCTGCTCATCTTTCATTCCTGATGCAAAGACTTTCTAGCCTTGGGTTAGGTGATGAAAAGGTGGAAGTCCTCATTGACATTTGGATTTACTTCCAACTGTCATGAGCACCCTTCAGAGCTTGACATATGGCTGACACTACACTGCTTATTGCGGTATAAAGGGGACTTGATAAACAGACTCTATAGACATTATGAACATAACAAACATGATATGAATGAACCTTAATTATAACTACAACACTATATGACTCGGGACAGAAAGAAACAAATCCCCCAAAATTCCAAAATAAACTACAACACTACATGGAGAAGGATAATTTTAGTATATAATAATAATAAATGGCATTTATATAGGGATTCTCCATGATCATCTCCATGCTCTAACCGCTTTACAGTCGCACATTTGCCCTGGAGAGAGACGCGAACAAGAATAGAAAAAAGATTTCCGTTGACCGGGAGAATCGAACCCATGCCTGTCACTGCAACACTGCCTTTTACCTGTTCTTGTTCTAGTCTCTCACTGACACTGTAACATTATCCAACTATCATTCTGTCTACAAGACTATCAGTGCCCGCTCCCTCTTCATTCATTTACATGGAGAAGGAATGGTGGCCAAGAGGTTAGATATTGCCCCTACCCCATGCAAAGGGCGGAGGTTCAAGTCTGGTCTTTGATAATGCCATGATACTTTACTCCAGTACAGTGGGCTGATCCCCTGCTTGTCTTAAAAATCTTGATCCATACATTTTCCAGCTCTGTATCAGGCCATGTGTGCTAGTCGGGGGAACAGACTTGCACTTCACCTGGATACATTTTACCTTCTGTCTTACACACTAACCTCGGCCAGACACAGAGCTGATCCCTACACTGTTTAATTACGGTTCTAAAGGGAACAGATAACAAACAAACGAACTTTACTCCAATCGCCTCACTCGACCCAGAGGTCAAAACAGGTACCAAATCGCAGTTGAGGAAGTAATCTACAATAAAAACCAGCATCCTATCTAGAGGGTGACGAATAGTCACTTTGTCCACTTAATGCTGCGGAAACCGTATTATTCACGTATAACGGAAAGAAGGCCAAACAGTTCAATTGAATTACCTTATCATCCAAAACATCCATGTATTTGTCAAATGTTTTTTCCATGACCGCAGCTACACACTGCCACATGCCTTGGAGAAAAAGAAAGGAATGATGATAATAATTGAGAGAAAAATATAAAAATATAAAAATATAAAATATAAAATATAAAAATATAAAATATAAAAATATAAAAATATAAAAATATAAAAATATAAAAAAATTAAACTGTAAGTGGTATAGCTTTTCGTATAAATCAATTAACAAAATCTAGAATATTTCAAGAGCTGAAAAATGGTATAAAATAATAATAATAATAAGAAGAAGAAGAAAAAGAAGAAGAAGAAGAGGAGGAGGAGGAGGAGGAGGAGGAGGAGGAGGAGGAGGAGGAGGAGGAGGAGAAGAAGAACACAAGTAATAATGACAATAATAATAATAATAATAATAATAATAATAATAATAATAATAATAATAATGACAATAATAATAATAATAATAATAATAATAATAATAATAATAATATTAATAACAACAACAACAAGAACAACAATAACAATAATAATTCAGGTTTCTGTTTGGCTTGAAAATTATAACTTAAAATAGATTTTCTCTTTGTCCATAAAATGACTATTATTGGTTACACCTACCTAGTTTGTCCATGAACAGATACTTGTCCTCTAGATAGTCAAAGATGCCGTACACGGCCTGTGGGTCTGTAGAATGGGTCACCCTGTAATCCATAGAGATGTGTTGTAGAAGGCATTTTAATCATGTAACAATCAATATAGCTGGCATACTTTGTCGTACTAAACTAGAACATTTCAAACACAGAAAGTGTGAGTCGGAGGTGAGAGATAAAGAGGGTTTGGGGGGGAGGGGGAGGGAGTGGTGGAGGTGGTGGGAGAAGGTGAAGGGTGCTGGTTTCTGTGCTGAAAAATGTTAATAATAATGATAATAAGACTCAGCCTGCGGGTTTGTAGAATGGGTCATCCTGAAAGTGGTAGAGATAAAATAATAAAACAAAAAATAATTTGTCTTTAGGGTCTATTCCGAGGGTGGACCGGAATAACCCAGGCGTCGGATGTAGTGGACATTATTAAATTACACCCATTAAGTAACTTCTTTAGTGCCCACACTATAGGCTACCAGAGATTGACTGTAGCATGAAGCAGACAGATTGACAAAATGGCACCCTTCTGGACAGAATGCTGGTCTAATATCAGGGGTGTGAAAAAAATAATCAGAAAACAACAGCAACCACCCCCCCCCCCCCCCCCCCCCCCCCCCACAAAAA
>JARFNW010138799.1:0-10589 GCA_031763155.1 Dirona albolineata | reverse complement strand
GTGGCAGGCATGGGTTCGATTCCCCCGGTCGACAGAAATCTTTTTTCTATTTTCTGTTCTTGTCTCTCACTGGCACTTTAAATTTAAAATTATGCCTACGCCAAACAGAGGATTATGTTGCTATTGAGGCTAATGAGACTGAGACACAGACTGATCATATCAGTCCCAGTTCATCTCATTGTTGGGATTCCCAATAATTTTTGTCTTGAACCACATTCCCTTTCCTTCATTCATTCTAGACGTCTAACTTGGATTCCAATTCCCAGGTCCCAAGTGATGAACCACCACACACTGCTTTTCATTTTCATTGTAAGTCAAAACAGGATTGGCTTTCTCTGGCTTCAATTTACCATTAAAAGACAGTTTAGCTACCACTCTTTCAAAATCAAGAATACAATCCGAATTAATCATATATTTAATTTAAAGCTATTTCAAATGCAGGAGTCGGTTGGTTACCATGATGATGATATCTAAATAATGATTCGAATTTTATCTAAGTTCTGAGACTAAGAAGACTTTTTAAAAACCATTTTTCTCACCCAAAACTCATTGTTGATGTTGAGTGGCTTATTCTAGCAGCTAAACGTTCTCTATTAAGATAAGTTAACAGCTATATTATGTGAGTATATTCGTTAACATCACTGGTGTCTGTTTAATTGCTGCTGTTGTAAACCATTCTAAAGTTGGACTCAAGTCCCGACATGGTGTTTGTAATGTTTGGCAGGTCAACCAACACTTCCGTCTCACAAAAACAATGACGTCATGGCGTGTGCAGTATGAACATTTCGACTTTTTAAAGTTGAAAAGCAAAATAATAAATTCATTCCATTCCCAGTTTTCGTATCTAATTATTCCCCATTGCCAGTCCGTTTGCGTAGGTTGCGTCAATTATTGAAAGAATAACAAACTGTCATTTTGTGAGCACTGAATCCAATTTCTCAGGCCAGCTGTGTTCTCGGTGAATGGTGTGACCATCACCTTGAGGCTTCTTACTTGGCCCTTGGGTCCAACAGGACCCACATAATTTGTCAGGATATATTCGTTGGAGATCTTACCATTATGATTGGATGTCTTTGGCCCACTTATACATACACACAAAAAACAAACAAACCAAACAACAAAAAATCAAACAGACCGGAGTGATTGACTCCCTTTGCCATTGCTCTTGGAATGATGGTGTCATGTTCGATCCGCGGTGACTTGATCGACTCTTGCCTATTGTGTCTATCTTCTAGCTAGGATGCATTATGAATACAACACAAGCAGGTGATGAATACACTCATGCCTTTATTTGGTAGAATTTCAATTTGTTGGTAAAGGGAGCCTCCATAGATTTTTGCAACTATCATGAATTCTTTAATCCGTTTAATGTACACTAATTACCCCCCCCCCCCCCACACACACACACACACACCTACACACACCCAAATCCACGCCCAACAGATAATATTCACATAAAAATAAAACAACATAAAATCAATTTTAAATGACACAAAACAAAAAGTAAATCAGAAAATTCTTTATTAATTACACATTCTTCTTTATCAATCAGGCACATCAGTTCAACATCAAATTTAAAATAAAAAAAAGAAACAAGTAAAACAATTCTGAATGACAACTTTTCATGGATTGTTTCAATCATATATGAGAACATAATACAAAAGCAATCTCAAATCGTATTTATTAATTGCTTTGTCAGTAATGTTAGAGAAATTATTTTGTTTTTATATAATTATAATGATTTTATTTCTTTTGTAAAGGGTTTATTAATTGTTTATTTTGAAGATATATCTCTCTATCAACAAAATTACAGTCAAACAGTGCTGGGAAAAGGTGAGACGGCAAACAAAATCTCCAGAACGAGGATCAGTTTGAACCAATAAAGTCATTTAATCCAAACTCGGAAAAAATTGAGAGTCAAGATGGAAGGGCAAAAAAAAATAATCTGATAAATTCATCAACAAACAGACTCCTACATACTACAGGGGGTACATGCATTAAACACAATAAGATCACTAAATGTAGATATTATTATGCTGAAATTCACACAAATAAGATTATCAATGATGTCATTCAGAGATGAACTTATTGCTATATTTGGCAAAATGAACCAAGATTTCACATACACAACCGTTAGTGCAATGAACTGGGAATGCGAGAATAAACAAAATGTAACAAGATAACGATTTCAATTTCAGTCATAAACGGTGATGTGTCACGAGTCTCAAGACCAAATCAGATATTTTAAAATTAAAGCAGACTGACAGCAAACAAAAACTTCATGAAGAAATAAACCAGAAGCAATGAATGGCAACTAAAATTCTTTTACTGTTATGAATCCATCTCGGGCAATCCGTTAGTAGAAGAGAGTCAATGGCTGCGACAACAATTTATCGTTTGAAATTTGATACTTTATCCAACATTGTAATGCATCACATCACAATCACTCATGAATAGCGGATTGCAGAGAAATAAAGTAGGTCATAGGCAGGAGATTTTTTGTTGAAAATTAAAAGAAATCATACAGAAAACATTTAGAACTGGGTGGATAATTACTCATCAAATGAAACCAGTTAAGACGACCTGGATGTCAGAGGACATAATATTATTCATAGTCTGTGCTTCAACAGATAAAAAGCATTAACTTTAAGCATGCAATGAAACAATATGATTTGTTTCAATTACAATCAATTTCAATTCAATGCTGAGCTTATATTTGACATGGGCTACGGCTACGAATGGGAGAAATCTCATAACATCAAAACAAAGGAAGATGTGGAGAGCAGTCGTTCCGAGATTGTAGAGAGGGGAGGAGCTTCACCAATAAAAATGAAGAAAAGAAAGACCAAAAATGAGTGATGGAAGAAAGTTGTTGATAACAATCGATTCCGGCACAGGAAGTCAGAAGGTATTAGACAACACTAGAAAACGAGTATTCCCAAACATGTGAGACAACTCTAATTTATTTCTACTTAATGTCATTTTAAATAACTGACATAAGCAAAATATGAATTTAGTAAAAAAAGCAAAAACATAATTTGACTAACGCCAGTTTCATAATCATAAGCAAATATTTAAAATGATCAAGAAATATTAAAGCAGTAGGTATGGTAAAATCAATATTGCTTTTCCATGATTGATTCTTAAGCAGAAAGAAAAAGTAACAATTTGATTTAAGGTGCTCTGGAAATTGAGGTCTTAACATAAACTTTGGCAAGGCATGGAGTCAGCCTCTACACTGTTTGCGGCAGTAAGGGGCCTGGATTACAAAACAAAAGACATGAACATTGACATGAACATTGACATGAACATTGACATGAACATTGACATGAGCATTGACATGAACATTGACATGAACATTGACTGGAACAGCAAGAAAAAAAAAAAGATCACCTTTCAGTTGTTAATGCTAATGTCGGATCGTTTAGCTTGATGATAGTAGTAATGATGAGATAAGCTGTTCATCCAGATGTCTATCTCAAGCACGGCTTTGCTGTCATTGCAGGTGCAAATTATTTCTCTTTTCCCCGTTTTATTTTCTTGCAATACGTCACTTTACTTCTGTCACACTTCATTAATTCTTAATTCTTAATTGCTTCACACTTTATCATGCTCTTTATGCTCATATCAAAATAATATATAAATCCAGGGACTCAATAACAACAACAATAAATGACTACGTTATAAGAGATATGACACAATAAGACCATATTAACATATATATATTTTCATAATGGCATTTTCACAACTATGCTATGATAATTTTCCATTACAATAATATTACAAGAAATCTAATTAGATGTGAAAGACAAGAGACAAGGAACCAAGAGCAATCTGACCCCAAAAAACAAACAAGAATATCAACAAACCATACATCTTTTATAACATTGAAAACTACATTTTTCCTGGATCATGTAATAACAAAGTCAATTTAAAAGTTGGGACTGGTGGTGTACATAATCAAATCCATTTTACTTTGAACTTCATCAAGACATACAAGACAAGAATAATCATTTTAAAAACCTTCAAAAACATTTTACACACACATTTTAAATTTAGCTCCATCTTGAATGGTTCTATCATAAAATCAGTAAATTAAATAAAAGACGAATATAAAATCAGTTGCCCTCTCAAAATCTACATTCAAATAGTCTGGCCACTTTGTTGGTTTAGTGCGGGGTTTACAAAATATTTTGAGGCTAGATATTAGTAGGAGGCTAGATATTAGTAGGAGGCTGCATTTGACATCCCTTTCAGTCTTCCTCTTTTTGATAAATGCTATAGCACAAGCATTGCCTCCGTCATGATACCGCCAATAAAATATTGTCTCATTTTTCATTTCTATCCCAACTTACAATTTCGATGCCTTCTGCAAACAGTACATCATAATATAATAGCACCCTAGAGTCGTGGGAAAATGGAAAAAGCTTGGAAAAAATCTAACAAATCAATCGCGCCATTTCAAGGTAGCTAACATTAAATTGATATTACTTTGGGCCAATTAAGTGCACACTTGGTGCCAAGTGACTTTTGTGCCAGGAATGATTCAGAATTTCAGGTGTCTGTAAGCTGAGATAAAAGTCTGTTTATCCCTATTACAATTTTTATTAAAGAAATCTGATATATTGGGAAAAAATTCCAAACCTTCCTGCAGTTCCTGACTAAAAAGTCCAATCATTGCACCTAATTTTTAAAGTACACAATACATCATAACTGCTAACTAATACTAATAAATATAAGAAAACAATTACAACATAATATTGTGAACTTAAACCTGTCTGAGATCTAATCTATGGATTAAAAAAATATACAAATTAAATACTAAATAAAATACTTGGATCAAACTCCCGCCTAAGCCGGTCACATGAGACCCGTCAGCTAGTAGACTGGGTAATTTATGGGACAGAAATAGATTATATATAATATACACGAGTCATTATGAACATGGTCAACAAAGCATCGCGTCAAATTTGACATTTATCTCTACATCACTGGGACCAATGAATTCGGAATTGCGTCAAGAGAATAAAGAGTGTTAGTAATTAGATCATCTTAATAGATTGGGGTAAGGAGAGTCGAGTCAGTCATGTTGTTTCATCACTCTCTTTCACAATTCAGCCATTCCAATATTCCATACTGCCCAATACAGTGTCCAATACTGGCAATGCATGAGCTACAAATAAAATCCCTAATTTCTTTTATAGTACAATAGTGTCTGCCAAAATGCACAGTCCATGGGTGACAAAACAATCCTTCATTTTAATGAAGGTGCATTTTGACGAAGCACAATGACTTCTACTTTTGTTGCTGGCTTTTTAAAAATGATTTTGTATACATTTTTGTTTCTGTATTTTTTATCATTTTTGGAGAAGTCAAGCCAGTCGTTGCTGCATTTTGAGGGGGAGTAATCAACATTGTAAAATGTGGTTAAAAGAACAAACCTTGCATCACGACGTATCATGTATTTTGGCAATGTGTAATTTGGCAGTGACTGCCGCATGTTTCTTGAAATAATAAATACAGAGCTGGGGACAAAAACCTGAAAAATATTGATTTTTTAAAAAAATATTTTAAAAAATACAATTTTTAAATACATCAAAAAGCCACAGCAAACATACACAACTCACATTGAGATAAAATACAGTCTGCACAATAGTAAAATATTAATGTTTTCATCCACTGAAGAATGTGCACAATAGTAAAATATTAATGTTTTCATCCACTGAAGAATGTGCACAATAGTAAAATATTAATGTTTTCATCCAATGAAGAATGTGCTAAAAATGACTTGACTGACTAAATGCATTTCTGAATTAAAATGTATAAATTGAAAAATATATTGGGGGGGGGGGGGTTATAGTAATATCACTTTCCAGTATAATGAATACTGCCACTGCAATTCGTCTGCATATGATCAGCAAAAATCTACAAAAACATGTATACGTTAAGAAAGTTAGAGAAATACTCTGACTATAAAAAAATTGGAAAAAAGGACAACTTTTGTCACTGAGCATATATGACTGTGGAGGGAGGGAGGGAGGGTATGGTAATGGTAATAAATGAGAAAAAAACAAAACAAAACAAAACACATGTAATATAATTAAAATGATTACAATAGCTAGTTCAATCAAATTATTGCACATGTATACACGTAACATATCCCTTGAGTATATTTCTTTCACTTGATTTTTATTTAAAAGTTTTAAAAATACATATTAATATTTAATATTGTAGACCTACCTACACTTGAAAAAAATATATATATCATGAAATCTCCAGAGAGCCTGGTAATATAAAAAACAGTGGCAAAATGTTCCTCATTTACACAGACAAAACTTGAGAATTTCATCCATTCGTCTTGGGGCAGTCTCATTTGTTTTCTTTTCCCTTTGCTTTTTTAAAAAGTTTTCTTTTAGCAATTTATTTACCAGGTTTCTAGAGATTGTTGGCAGGATAATAAATGTCATGATAGCCACTCACAATTTGTCGTAACTTTCCATCTATTTCAACAAAATGTGTCCCTTTATTTCAATGAAATGTTAACCGTTTAAACAAACTTGGTATTAGTCAGACAGGCCAATAGATGCTAAAATATGTGGATGTATAAATCTGAATATGAGAACTGCAAGAATGCTTATGGTATCTGATTAAATCAACGCTTTCTTAAATTTTCTAAGAAGTGTAAAGAGTAAAAAACTTGCATAATATGTGGATTCACAGGGTCATTATGAGACATGATCCTCGGCATCATTTTCTTCACTATTACCTTCTTTTCTTGTAAACATACCTAACTTTTAAAACTTTGTTTGTTATCTTTCCCTTTAGAACCACAATTAAACAGTGTAGGGACCAGCTCTGTGCAGAAAGCATCGATGCGCAGACCCAGGTAAAACATATCCAGGTTAAGTGCAAGTCTGTGCCCCACTAGCACACATGGCCTGATACAGGGCTGGAAAATCTATGGATCAAGATTTTTAAGGCAAGCAGGGGATCAGCCCACTGTGAAACTTTTAAAACTACGACGATTAATAATACAGTACAGTAGTTGTGATTTATCAAACACTCAATGCCCAAATGTGTACCGATGCAAACGCACAAAAAAGAATTGCATAGCATAAAATGCAATTTCACATATCAAATGGTTGGTTGTGTAGTTCATTAACAATCTATAAACATGGCTAAAAAGTAAAGTAAATTAAATGACTGGTCAAAAAATGAGAGAATATGTGAGAGTGTGTGAGTGTGTGTGTGTGTGTGTGTGTGTGTGTGTGCGTGGGCAAGAGCGTGTAATAAACATAGTAAATTAAAATAAATTTAAAAACAACACATATATATTTCATGACAAATTTGATAAAGTACGTGTATACAAGCAATATAAATGTCAACAAAAATAAATAAATATGCTATGGCGATTTGCTTGACCTGTTTTAACAAATGAAATGAAATGTTATTACAGTAAATAATATTAAACAACAGGTTCAACTGTGCTCGCTGAAATGAATAAAAACCAAGGGTATGGGAATATAATATATGTATGTGAATAGCTTAAATAGTCAACACATTGGAAGCAAAACAGCAATATTTCCACCACAGTCTCATCCAGCTATTATTAGACCATAAATAACAAAGGGCAGTCATGGATAGTAACTTAACAAGAAGCACCGTCGTCCACCAGCCAATAAATATTTATCAATCCTCCAAAATCCCCACAGTTGCAGCCTACAGCCTACAGCCTACTTTCAAAAGGATGATTACTTTTTCTATGGCCCCACTCCTCACTCATGAAAAAAAATATTTTAAAAATCAAAATGCAAATTCAGATATGCTTTTATAAATATTATTTCATCAATCTTGAAATCTCAGGTTTGAACCAAATGAGTAAATGCCTCCATCAAGAAGCATGGCTGATCACAGGGGTTTAGGATAAGCAGGTGCTCAGCCCAATATGTCCAACATTTTTAATGGCTTAATGAGCAACATACCATCACTCCACGCCCCCCAGTCAAATACAGTACATAACTTACTGCACATAACAAATGTTGGTCTACTCAAGAATTTGGTATAAAAAAAAAGATCTATAGCTACATAGAAAAAAATCCATTAAATTTTGTAAACAATACCATTGGTTTCTCTACTCATCAGTTTTATATATATGAGCACATCACAAATCACAAGAACAAAATTCATTGGACTGCAAACAATCACTACCACCACTTGGTAACACTGACAGTGAGGACCACTATGATGCCATCTATACTGCACCTATTTGAAAAGAAAAACCCCACACAATTTTGTAATGTTCCAACAAAGAAATAAAGGAAACTAAAAAGACAACTTTGCCCTGGTTAATGCAATTCCCCCCCCCCCCCCCCCCCCCTCTTTTTTTCTTTTGATTTGGCACATTGAGTTACCAGTTGTCCTAGGGGTTAGAATATTATGTTTAACAGAAACACAATCTTGTTATAAGCAAGAAAGTAACTATGACCTCAACTCCTCTTTCCCCACTCAGCTTTTTAACACCATTAAAATAATTAAAGTAATTATGACATTGAAGAAGTGACAGAAATGAAAAGAGAGACAACATACCATGGCAAATTAAAATAAAAAACGAAATACTACCTAAACTACCATAGCAAAGTAAAAAGGTGGCATTGTCCTGTAAAATTTAGGCCTAAAATCAGCCCTTGCTTAGTGATATTGCACTTTTTATTTTCAGTTTTTGTTTTTTAGCACTCCTTTTGAAATGTCGGCCGTTTTTTAAAAGTGTCCATGTCCTATTAAAAACTTATACTTATTGGTCTAAAAGCAATTTTTGCTCTTGGTTTCAATGTGTAAAATCAAATATGGACACAACATATGAAAACAATGATACATGATTCGATTACTCATTATTCACATAAAATAAATAAAACCAAAGTAGGACAAAAGAAGGTTCTTAGGCGTAAAATAAACAAGTTGATTGTGGAATTTCAAAAACAGCATAATACAATGACATAATCAAAAATAACAATGTCAACATTATCAATGTTTGCTTATTCATCAATCACACGTTAGGAGTACTACGATCATTCGTCTTTGTCGATTTTAGTCCAGATTTAGCAAAACCACTGATGGAACCCAACAATGCTGACCTGTCCGACCCTCCCCCTGATGGTCGTGGTGGCGGTGGTGCCGCTGCAGCCGGTGGAGGAGGTGGTGGCGGCGGTGGTGGTGGTGGTGCTCCTCCAGGTGGTGGTGGTGGTGGTGGTGGTGGCGGAGGCACTGAAAATGAGAGTGACAGGATGCATCAGCAAAACAGACTGAGAAACACTTTTGCATAGATGACTACTCAGATCTTACATGCTCAGATTCTAGTCATTCTAGTTACATCTTAAAGGACTTCATTGATATCGATCTTTATTTTCATAGAAATGAAGAAATTGTTTCGTATCAAAATATCAGTTTTGAAACTAACATTTCACCAAAGTATCATGCTTTAAATATTAGATGCCAAATAAGTATTTGAAAGAAAATGTTATCAATTTTGTTTTTGATAACTTGGGTCTATCTATGCCACTGCCAATACTGCACAGAAGTCAAGCTATGTTTGCTGATAGGGTGTGAAATCAATGATGTATCACCAACATACATTTCTGTGCCTGTGTCAATCATGATAAGTCGAAGTAATACTGACTGGCACAAATGGGGAAATCTATATTGATGATGTATACTTGAATATAATGTTTGCTCATCAAACAACCAGTTAACTCCAATGAATAATTCAAACACAGTCATGAGAAGCTCTGACTGTTGACATTTTTCTATCCTTTTTGTTCTTATTTTGTTATTCCTTAAGCTGTCTGTTTGTTTCAGCATTTTTTTAAACATCTTTTCAAATACACTATCATTGACACAAACGTCATTAGACAAAGCGAATAAAAAGCTCCAATTAAAATTATGATGGCCTGCTCTGATGGGCAAGATTTTTTTAAATAATTGTAGTTGCATCAGCAAACAAATGACAGAATTTTCCACACATATAGCAGAAAATAGATTTCTGTAAAAGTCGCATCAATAGAAAATGAATAGCTAGGCAAAAACAACATCTCTGTTCTATCACAAATTAAGAAGGAAACTAAAACAAAGCGTCAGGTAGGTCATGCTCTGGCTAATTCAGCAATTATCCAATTTAAAAAAAGACAAACCACACACAAATAAAATAATCAATCAACCATAAATAAATAAGCAAATGGATAACAAACAAATCGATGAGACCATGCCATTACAAAAGTGACATGCACCACCATACTATAGAGCTGCGACAATATTGTTTAAACATTACCAAATTCATATTTGAAATATATACTCCATATCACTAAGTTACAAGGCATAAATAAATTGGCTTTTATCATAATGTTATCAGCTGCGTTGGATGAAAAGAGCATCTGCAAGCTGCAAGTTAAATGTCACAAAGCCAAGTGTAGCCCCAATCCAGCCAGGGTTTCGCATCCCCTAGAAATCATCTTAAAACAAAACTCTTCTCTCTTCATCTTCTTTGACTTTGGATTATACATTACCTATATGGTTGTATTGTTATGTGTTGATATGTG
>JARFNW010138788.1:0-10590 GCA_031763155.1 Dirona albolineata | reverse complement strand
TCTCTCTCTCTCTCTCTCTCTCTCTCTCTCTCTCTCTCTCTCTCTCTCTCTCTCTATCTCTCTCTCTCTGTCTGTCTCTCTCTCTTCTTCTCTTCTGTTCACCTGTCCCTATTTTGTGACTGTGCAGCCTGTGTTATTGTGTCAGTGATTCTCTCTTCCACCTAACCCATCATCGTTCATGGCTCTAAAAATATTTATTTTCATGTATATGGTTGGCTTGTCTGTGTGTGTGTGTGTGTGTGTGTATAGCTTTGTGTGTGTATGTGTGCATGTGTATCATAATATTGTCAAAATATGATTTCTATTTAAACAGAGAACTTGTAACAAAATGTAATTTCCTTTGTGGATTAATAAAGTTTATCTTATCAAATCTTATCTTATCCTTATCTTATTCCAGCCTTGAGACAAGCGGTAAGCTGATGGAACTGAGTCACCGTGACGGTAAACTACAGGTTAACTACAGCGAGAGATTAGTCACATTGCTAAGGGAGGTCAGGCAGCTCAGTTCTATAGGTTTTGCTGTTCCCGCCAAAATACAGCACGTGTCGGATGTGGGACAAAAATTCTATCGCCATGGCGTCATTCTCAAACAGGTGGGTCATATGGACAGTTATAAGCGATTTTATAAATTCATTATTATCATTATTTCATTCAAGCTAAAAGGGGGTTGGTTTAAATGAATAATCAATATAGGGAAACTCAGCATAAAAGCTGCATGCTATTTTTGTCCACCTTTGACTGTTATAATGGCAACATGCTTGTGGTTTTTTTTCAGGTTGCCCATTTCTACAACACCATAGACCAGCAGATGATCCCTAGTCAACAAGCCATGATGTTGGACTCTGCGCTGGCATTTGAAAAGCTGGTCAAGAGCCCAAAAGCTGGCAAGTTATTCTAGAATAATAGTGGGAAAATGTGTCAGTACTAGTGAGACATAATAAACAAGAAAAGTCAAAAGATTGCTGAAAGGGGGATCCATAGTTGTAAAATGTGGCAGTGCCAGTAGTATCGTATGATACCAGTGAGAAAACAAGAACAGAAAAAAAGATCTCATTGGGGGGGGGGGGGGGGGGGGAAATAAAATTGAATAGTGATAATTTATTTTTTATTATAATATATATATTTTTCTTTATTTAAAAAAAAAATGCAATTTTCTCTGTTAGTGAATTTTTATTTTTGTTGGTCAGATTGGAAATTCCTTCTATAGCGGTGCCATTAAACATTTTTTGGGACAGGTTTCAAAGCAACAGGAAATGACGTGCAAGTAACTTGGGACAACCCAGAGCAGCTTGAATCGTACATCAAGAAACTGCAAAAGGCGGCGGACAGATTGACCACTGAGAACCGTAAACTCAGGAAGACTCACTTTGTTGTGTCTGACAAGGTTAGATATGTTATTGGTTTATACGTAATCTGACGATAAGGTGAAGGAAGTCTTGTAACATTTTCTGTAAAATAGTAACCATGGGATTTATAGTCTGCATCCCTGTACAATTCACAGGCTCACAGACATTACATCACCCCCCCCCCCCCCCAGAAGGCTGTGTCATTTAAAGTCTTTCTGAAGCCCCCTAGGAGCATGCAGTAGAGCTGCCAATTAGGCACATTATTACTATCATAATAGTAATATCATTTGCTGCCACCAGTCAGGTATTGATTCACGTGAGTCAATTGAGGAAAATTTAAAACAAAGTCTTTCCCAAGGACTCAACGATGAACCACCGAGTAATGCTGGTTTTTTTTCTTTCTGTTTTTGTTTTTTGTTATGAATATAAAGCCGTTTTTGATTAATATTCTTTGGAAGAAGCATTTTTTAGAAGCCTATAGACAAAATTTGACTTGTTTAACCCGAGCAACACTTTTAGGTATGAAAATGTCAATCTATTTCAAACTAAAAAGTAAGAACTAATGATTTTTGGTTGACATTTTTTCTCAGAAAAAGAGTTAGAAAATGCCAGTGTGACAAGAAAAAAGACTGTTGAAAGAGAAGGTTGAACCCATGCCTGCAGGGGCAACACTACCTTATTGACAATAGCAGTAAACCGACTCGCTACCAACTTAGCTATGGTGCTGCAGCGGCAACACCGCCTTGCCGACAACAGACAGGCTCACTAGCAACTAAGCTATGCCACCATTCTAATAACGTGTCCTGAGTTAGTGTATATTTTAAAACTGTGATTTTGATTTTGATGGCCAGGTTCAACAATTGATGGGTGTGGACCTGCTGCGTCAACAGCAGCGATGGAAGGACGGCCTGATGGAGATACGTCACCTGATGGCTTCCCTGGTCCAGCAAGGATTTGCCAGTGAGAACATGAGTCCGTGGAAGGCTCACTGGGACAGACAGCTGTACAAGGCCCTGGAGCATCAGTACCTGATGGGGATGGAGGCCATCAACGAAAACCTGCCGGAGATCAAAGTGGAGCTCACCTTTAGGTTGGTGTGGGGATGGGATGTGATAGATTTGATAATGCTCGTCTTTAATTCCTGATGCAGAGTCTTCTAGCCATATGTTAGGTGACAAGTGATGTGAGTCCTCATTGACACTTGGATTTACTTCCATTTGTCATGTGCACCCTTCAAAGCTTGGCATATGACTGGCCCCTACACTGCTTATTGCAGTATAAAGGGGACTCAATAAACAAACAAACAAACTAAAAGACTGCCCGTGGCGACCTCACTAAAGAAAGACGTTTATTGACTAAAGGCACGCTGACTTAATTGAGCAAGAACACTATCTCTTTCTCAATTCCCTCTACACGAAAAGGGTGCCGACTTCGCGGCTTAGTTGATCTAAATCAACCCAGTCTTGTGGATGGCTTGTAAACAAAAGGCCATGGCTCACGTTAGGCTGAGAAGGCAAAGAACATTATGTTGTTGTGATGGTGGGGTGAGTGAACTGTTCAATAAGTTGCGTTTAATGCAGTTGCTACTGACTGCATTGCGACTGTACACAAACTCCTTGCTTCACAGACATAACTCAACCTCCAAAATAGATTATGTCAGGTGCACAATCACATCCATATATATTGAAACATTGTTGATAACATTATTTTTACTATTTTCTTTCCAATTCATTTATATCAGACAACAACGCTTGCAGTTCCGGCCACCATTTGAAGAAATCAAATCCAAATACTTCCGAGAGATGAAGAAGTTCATCAGCATACCAAATCATTTCAAGGGTGTCGGGGAGAACACAGTCAACCTCATCTTCCCCGCCATCATTGACCGAAATGGACACTGCTTCAACACGTGTTATAAAAAGGCGGACGTTTTGTTCACAAGATTGGCAGCTGTGGAAAATAAATTCAAGGTAAGAAGACTGGCCTGGGCTACACTGATCAAATAGCTATGCTTGAATAGTTTCAACATGCTAATAAGGACAGAAAAACAGTGGTGTTCCATTAATAGGACAAGATCGTTAGAAGAGTTTCCCCAGCAACTTGACCTTGCTATTTGGGAAGTACCGAAAAAAAATCATGAGATTCTTTATTCACCAATGGAAAGTTGTTTGTCACGGTACTTTTTACTCACAATAGACTGATCTCTGTGACATGGAAGCAAACGTAATTACAATGGAATGCAAAATGTCTTAGAACCATTCAGCATGCTTTCAGACTTTGAATTTGTGTCATAAAGGATGATGAATAGTAATAACACTGTTTGCTTTCGCCAGATTCAATACGCACCAACTTAAAGGTAACTAAGACACCACTTTCTTTTAGATTTGCACACTGCTGCTGGCTCTAAAAGTTTTTGATATGGATCAAAATTGTAAGATTTGACGTATCTGATGTAAACATTGTTTCAAATGTGAAAAGTGTTGTCCTACAAGTACCCGGAAAATGGCAGCAGGAAGAACAATTTTATTTTTTTGCTGATGAAACTCACACATAAGTGCATGTTCATTTGAACTATTATGCAACATAGTTCCCATGAAGATTAATGCATTTGTCCCACCGATGCGTGAGGGAATAGATACCTACCCTAAAGAAAATCTTGTCCAGCTGCAGCCATGTTCAGGTTACTTTTGGGACAACCATCGTATTCCAATAAGTTTTGATATTATAAATATTCTAAATTGGGTACAGTATTTATAACCACCCTTGTTAAAGAAAAAAAGATCTTTTGTGATAAATTAAGCATGTGTCTGGTATTTCAATGAAGCATAAATTATATGATTGAAATCTGTATTCCCCCCACCCCCCTTTGTGTGTTTCAGGACTGGGTTGTGCTGGGAGCAATAGATCTGGACCAATTTGTTGTAGACAATCTGGTGAACATCTCAGACTGGGAGAGGAACTTCAAGGCTCTCAAGATCAGGGGCAGGGATGCTGAAAAACTGCCCAGGTGAGGATAAGACAAACAGCGTGAAAATTAAAAATAGTGATGATGTTGGAATGAAAGAACAAAAAAGCTGGGAAGTGTTGTATGCAGTGTTAGCATATAAATGACTCACTATCTTCACTTCGCATTTGAATACCTTATTGACTTGATTTTGAGCTTGTCACTTACAAGGTCACTTGATTTTGCATCTTCAACTGTCTTTGATTATCTCTATAGTGAACCGTTGCTGTTTTGTTGCTGTCAATCATAGAAGCTAATCAGAATACTCAATATTTTCACTCATGTCGACATGGCTTCAGCAGGTCATAAATTATTATTACTATATCTTGACTTTTACACTGTAGTTCACTCTTTTAAAAATAAAAAAAGTATTAATCCTCTCTCTACGCACCATCATCCTTTGTTTGTAGCCAAGTAAAAGTGGATTGCATCACAGTGAACACGACCCCCGTGAAGGCAGTCATTGATGACCACATTCAAAGACTGTTTGACGCTCTACTCAATTCCCTCCGTAAAGCCATCAACAAAGACGTGACGGAGATTGACACCTTTGTTAGCGGAGCGACGGACACGCTGTCTCAACGACCCCAGACCGTGGAGGAAATCGGAGACGCAAACGCCAAACACACCGAATTCAAGGCATCAAAGAAAGAGGTAACCTAACACTAAAAGTTGAAAAAGGTATAGTACAAGACCTTGCTATTCGGGAAGTACCGAAAACAAATCAT
The DNA here is from genome assembly GCA_031763155.1 of Dirona albolineata. Classification (NCBI taxonomy): domain Eukaryota; kingdom Metazoa; phylum Mollusca; class Gastropoda; order Nudibranchia; family Dironidae; genus Dirona; species Dirona albolineata. The sequence goes on along the minus strand of JARFNW010138788.1, from coordinate 5,512 downwards.
GAGATTCCTTATTCACCATTGGGAAGTTGTTTGTCACGGTACTTTTTACTCACAATAGACCGATCTCTGGGAAATGAGGGCTGCCAGAAGATAAACATCCAAATAGAGGGTGTGCAAAAAAGGGACAATGATATAACTTCAAAGGTAAACCAAGTAACAGAACAAAAGACGTTTCGGGTCTCCCCTTCGTCCGCCAACAAACACAATACAAAAAAAACCACGAGACACAAAAGTGCGGCAGCTCATTTTTACCCTTTTCCCCCTTTTTTGCATACTTTCTTTCTGGGAAATGGAAATCCAAAGCAAACGGTTTTCACCCAATTATACGTCGTCATACCTGTATCCAATGGAGTTGTAGAGGAAGTGACGCAGCACCCGATCTCCTCTTCCTATTCTTTATTGGAGTCGATTAATATTTCAGACTGATGTTCCAACGAGTATAAGATCACAATAGTCTACTTTATATAAAGTAAATTGTTTACATGCGCCTTGGGTCAAAGATGGCCGAACAAAATTAATTTGTTTTCGAATGAAGACGCAGTGGGCTCTAATTCCAGTCTGGGCAGAGATAATAATAATAATAATAATAATAATAATAATAATAATAATAATAATAATAATAATAATAATAATAATAATAATAATGAAATTGATTTATATTGCGCCCAATCCCATCACATGATAGCTCTTGGCGCACACACATCAATATTAAAAGCACATATTACATTTTATGTAAAATAGTAAGAACAATTCTAAGCATCTATTAAAATCTTATGGATCATAGAATATTATTAGAGAGATTGTGATGGTCCTCCCATTCCACCCAGCAGCCAAATGGATAGCTAAGTCTGTCCAGTTCTGGCGGGAGTGAAGTCGGCGTGGAAAACAATGCTTAACACTATTCCAGTCTCTACTCTTGGATACTCTACGCTCAGTATTGAGGATGGGAACTTTACGTTACTTTGGGTTGACCATATTCTTGTTTTTTTGTGGGCGTGTGCGGAAAAGGGGGGGGGAGGAAGGGTCCACTTTCCGTAATATGATATTATGGTGGCATTGACATGTCCCACGAGCTTCTCCTTGCGACACTGCTTGCCAGTCGGTACATTGGAAAACGATTAAATAAATCAACAGGCGTTGATTAGTGGAACAATATTTAAATTTCCGTTAAGTACAATGAAAAAACTCTTTGTCAAGAAAATGGTTGTCTCAATGAATCACCTTAACCCTCTGAACCTAGATGCAAATATCGTATATATGATATCGTGGTTTACAGGGCCAAATGATTTAGATCACAAAATTCCTAATCATTATTGTCATTACAATTGTTGATTGGGGAGCTGGTGGCGCAGTAGTTAAGTCGCGCGCCTTTGGTTCGAGAGTTCGTGGGTTCAAATCCTGGTGGAAGCACTGTTTTTCTCTCAAGACCTTGATCCCACTTTGCGGCGCTGCACTGCGGCTGATGCCTGGCCTGGGATATTCCTGTCTACCCTCGGAATAGACCCTAAAGACAAATTTCCCCCTGGGATGAATAAAGGGAATGTATTTTTTTACATTGTTATTATTATTATTGATTCTAGAATAACAAAACAACCACTAACTGGGCACGGGAATCGTACACTAGTTTGACCCAAAGTAGTAACAATTTAACAATATTTACTCGTCGGTAACAAAACGGATCTAAAATCAATGTAATGGGTCTGTCTATCGAAGTTGTCTGCACTCATTAATATAACTAGAAGGCCCAGTACTCATTGTACGAAAGGGGTAAATATGTCAATCAACCAAAACAATAGCAAAAGTTTCTATTGTGATCAATGCAAATGTTTTCCTTTTTTATACCCATCTAAGGGCTCTATAATGCATGGAAACAATGTTTAGTTGTCTGCACGAATGAGCACCAAAACATGCACTATCGTGTTCCGTAAAAAAAACCCTGCTTCATAATTTGGATTGACTACATTAGAAATGTCGGATTGTTGCCTTTGTGAATCTGATTTTTAAAGGTTTTCATTGAAATATTGAATAAATATTTATCATTTGTATTTCTTGTTAAGAATATGCCCACGGACATCTTTAGGATCTACAAGTAACTCATCCTGCAGTTTTGCTAAATTTTTATACCCCTTTGACCTCTAGCTCCATTATAATGTGATTAATGCCAGTTAGAGATCTGTTGTTGTACCTCTTTCTCCAAAACGACAGAGCAAATACACTGAAATAATTAGCGGCAATTTTATCATGTCTTTGTGTGTGTGTGTGTGTGTGTGTGTGTGTGTGTGTGCGTGTGCGTGTGCGTGTGGTTTCTTCTCTACTTTGAAAGGATTCCACAAAAATGTAATTAATCACTTCAGTATTTGCTGCTTACTCAAACGGCGGGTCATTAGATTGTGGTAATGCTAACGGGGATTTTGCTATCGGCGTCTCATGCCTATTTCTTCGCATTAAATTTAATCTAACAATACAACACTTTCCCTGTATTTAATTGAGATAATGTAGTGACCTAAGCATACTCTTTTTATGAAAGCCTTCTCCCTCCCTCGCACTCAGACCTGTTATGTTGAAAAAGACGCAAGCATTCAATCGTGTCTAAGTATTGTGTTAATAATTAAGACGGAAAGTAATAATGGTTTTACCAATGAATTATACACTGCTAATTTTACACCATGGAATCTTGAATTGCTCACTAATGGCATTATTCCCTTTCTCCTCAGACGTGGCCTACAATGAAGACGGTTCAGGATCTCCCACGCGTAGCTCCGCCATGACCGCAAACACAGACGTTGCTAGGCAACCTCGACCGGATCCAAGACGCCGGAAGATGGACTCGATTCGAGTTGACATCAATGGAAAGTTTCGAGGTGGGTGTGGTTAACAGACGGATAGTGGGATAATGTAACAGTGCTAGCGAGATCAGAGACAAGAACAGAAAATAGAAAAATAGATTTTCTGTCGACCGGGGGAATCGAACCCATGCCTGCCTCGGCAACCCCGCCTCGTCGTGAACAGAAAACCAACTCACTACCTCTGAGCTAATCCGCGACCCCGAGGTGGGTGTGGTAGGGTGGTACAACTTTGTTTATGTGTTCACATGTTTGCGCTTGTTATTGTTATACATTATTCGGTCTCGTCTCCCTGCAATGGCCTAAAATATTGTTTTAGGAATGGGGAGTAATGACTCAATTATATTACAACGTTGTTTTCAAACCTTGGCTAATTTGATTCCTGATGTCTGTAATTAGTCGACAAAGATGCTATCTAAGTGTGCTCTGTATTTCCTTTGCTTGTTTGGGTGTTTGTTTGGTTTATTTCTTTGGATGGGATGAAGAGGCCTAAGAGGGCAATGATAGTCTATTAAATAGAATGATAGTTACCGTGCCAGTGAGAGCCAAGAACAAGAATCGAAAAAAATATTTTCGTCGACCCCGTATGCTATGTTTGTTATCTGTTCCCTATAGAACCGTAATTAAATAATGTAGGGACCAGCTCTGTGTCTGGCCGAGGACAGTGTACAAGGCAAAAGGCATCGATGCGCAGACCCAGCTAAAACGTATCCAGGTTAAGTGCAAGTATGTGCCCCACGAGTACACATGGCCTGACACAGAGCTGGACAATCTATGGATCAAGCTTTTTAACGCAAACAGGGGATCAACACACCGTATGCTCCAAAAAGAAATATACGTTCAGTCAATGATGATCTACTGTTACCATGGTTACATCCTTACCATGTTACCTTTTTTATTTCTTCGCCTTCAGAATTTTTCCCACCGACAGTAGGAGACGAAGATGACGACGGGCTGAAGCCGGGCAAAAAACTCAAGTTGGAATGGGTGTATCCTTTCATGGTGGAAAATATTTTCACGCAACATAATTTCGTTTGCTCGGTTCACCAATCGTTTGTTGTGCACTATCGCTGTCCATATGTTTTCTAACATGCAATTTTATTTGCTTGATGACCATCACTATACTATACGTACCTAGCTGGTTCGCGCTACTCTTTAGATTATCTGGCCAAGGTCTATCCCGAAACGTTAAATTGAGCAGTACCGTCTTTCATTCATGTATTTCAAAAATCGATTTTATTTGTGTACATTCTTTTCGTTATCAATGTATCGATATTGTTGCAGTCCGGTGCCACCATCAAATGGATTTGATTTTAGTGAATAACTTGTAAGATCATGTAATCGAAACTGAACGAACGATTTCATACATGTATGCTGTAATTTGGAAACGTGTTTCCATCATATCAAAAACAGTTACTACCACTGCCATGCTCTCTTTCACTGTCATTTCCACTGCCACTGTCACTATCGCATTTACTGTCACTGCAGCTATAACTTCCACTGTTACTGACACTATCACTGTTACTGTCACTGATGTTTTCTCTGTCGCTGTTACTTTCGCTGTCGCTGTTTCTGTCACTGTCGCTGTCACTGTCCATGTCACTGTCACTGTTACTGTCTTTCTCAATGACGTTGCCACTTTTATCACTGTCATTGTCACTCTTACTGTCACTATCACTCATGCAATGACATTTATTTGTTGGGGCATGTCAAGGGTAGGAAGTAAAATATAAATTATCAAAAAGGCTTCTCATTGTTTGGATCAAGAAAGACCCATGGAAATCGAACATTCTGTTTTATCAACAACACGCTATGTTTAACAAGACAACTACTAAAGCACATGGTGTTGTTGTTGTTTATCGAGTCCCCTTAATATCGCAATAAGCAGTGTAGGGGCCAGCCATATGTCAAGCTCGGAAGGGTGAACATGACAAACGGAAGTAAATCCAAAGGTCAATAAGGACTTACACCACTCAACACCTAACACATGACTAGAAAGTCTCTACATCAGGAATTGAAGACTAGCAGGTGATGAGCCCACTGCTGTATAATTATTGCCCATTTCTGAATGTGCGACCATTTTGTGGCCGGTTTTTTTTTGGTAAATGACAACTTACACTGCCTGTCATTGACCAAAACAGGCTCCATGAAAATTCAGACGAAGATGACACTGCTCATTTCCTTAACTCGCCACTAGATATGGCTTCCGTGGCCGTGACGTCAAACAAAATTTGGTGGTGCTGCCATCTAGCGGCGAGCTCGTATATTTCGTAGCGGCTGTTGTTGTGATGTATGACAAGAAATTCGCCACACAGAGGCATTATCTGGGACACAATGAGGAAGTAACTTGGTGAGTCTTCAACTAAAAGGGGGTGGGGTAAGATGAGTAAGGATAGAATATATAGTTAGTTAAGAATACACAATATTACCAAAATGAAGAATTCACTTATGAGGTGGATGGGTTCAGTGTCGTCTCGGATTAGACTTGCACAGGTTATAAACTGAGACATGATGATGATGATGATGATGATGATGATGATGATGATGATGATGGTGATGATGATGACGACGACGACGACGATGACGATGATTATGATGATGATGATGATGATGATGATGATGATGATGATGATAATAATAATAATAATAATAATAATAATAATAATAAT
>JARFNW010138777.1:0-10591 GCA_031763155.1 Dirona albolineata | reverse complement strand
CCAGGTATATATATATCTGCTCTCTTCCTCACTCCCCCTCCACCCTCCCGTCTATCTGAATTCCCTATCTCTTCCTGCACTTACCCTTTCTTTCTACTTCCCTCCTTCTCTTCCTGCCCCCCCCCCCCTCCTTATTTTCTCTCTCTCACACACACACGCCCACATACATACGCATACCCTGTCTTTTTTATGTTCCTGAATGTCATTCATGCTGTCTTGAAACAATCTGATTCTTATTCTTTCCACCTACACTCTCCACAAAAAACCCAATCTGCCACTTCCCCATCAAAGGGTAAAACATGTACGGAAGAACATGACTGAACATAAACCTTCTTGGGCGTTGTTAGAATTCTTAATTCCAGTGTAGTTCTACAGACATGTAGCACTCAATAATGGAAAACTTAGTTTGAAATTACCGCAAAATAATTCCGAAATAGGGAACAATCAATCCGAAGAGCATTAAAGTTGAATACAGGTTAGGCTACTCGACTCGAGATCAAGCGATCCTGGTTTCGAATACTGGCAGAAGCTACTAATGTTTAGTCCTTGGAAAAGACTCTCTAAATATTTCTTGCCCTGACCGAGAGGTGGTTAAGAGATTTCACACTAACCACGCCGAAGGTGGGGGTTCGAGTCTGGCTTTTGGCATTGTGGTTTTCCGTGGTCAAGAAAATTAACTCTTATTGTTTGCATGGCGGCGTTGCATTGCGGCTAACGCTGGGATTATTTAAAGACAAAGTATCCTTGTAGACAAGTACAATAGTAACAATGACTTGCCGAAGCTTTGTAGACATGGGTGGAGATAAAGAGTATGCTATTTAGCTCCAATGATTGGCAGTACGAACAAACAGCGACGTTTTGATCAAAAGCCCTTGTCAAGTGACAATTCAACCAAAGGCCTTTGTCAAGTGGCAATTAACGATAAACATTGTAGACAACAAGAAAGCAATTTTATCATTTTCATTATTATCTTGAGGCTATGCGAATGAGTCTTATTCATGTCTCTTTCTCGTCATACATGTATTTACAGAGATCTCTGGTTGGAACAACATGATATCTCATCGTTTTACTAAAGCTTTTCTTATCATCATCGTCTCCGGTACCTTCATACTGATGCTGCTGACCAGATGGACAACCAAGATGTCCGTCCACCAGCCACTCCGCCTGACTCACCACAGCTCAGCCAGAGAACAAACGATTCTAGAACGAGGCTTTTTACTCGATTCCACCTTCTGCAAGATTCCTGATATTGACCCATTTGACCCCGCCATCATGAAAGATTTGCCCGGAAATGAAAGCGTTCGTTGCAATGGACGACCTTCCATCACTTACATCGAAGGGTCGTTTTTAAGGCTGAATAGGACGAGAATCAGAGTGGATTATAATGATGATTTCAAATACTGCCAGTATCAGCCATTAGCGAGAGGAGCAAAAAATTCGGACTTCGCATTCGTGTACGGTGATTTAAGTGATAAATTCGACCGTGACTTTCTTGTACCGCCAAAGCATGAGTTTATGAGGGTGTATTGTTATAGCAAATCGGAAGGTCGAATTTCAACGAACTACCACGCAGCAGTCACACCCAAGAAAGAAGTCGAGTCGAGAAGCAACGAGCTTTTTAAAAAACATGTAAAGAAACGAAAACCGAAAGAAACGTTTAATGTTCACATGATAGGAGTCGACTCTGTGTCCCGATTAAACTTCATCCGCCAAATGCCAAAGACTAGGGACTACTTGCTCCAAGAGCTTCGCGCTTTTGAAATGTCTGGGTACAACAAAATTGCTGACAACACGTTCGTGAATATAATCCCAATGATGATGGGGAAACTCGTCAGCGAAATAGGCTGGAACGAGACAATGGTGAAGACACCTTTTGACGAGTACAACTTTTTCTGGAAAAACTTCTCTCAAGCGGGATATCGTACGCTGTACGCTGAGGACGCTCCGCAAATCGCCATCTTTGTCTACGCCAAGGAAGGGTTTCACAACCCACCGGCGGATTATTACAACCGGCCCTTAGCTATTGCTATGGAGAAACACAGGAGCGTTTGGAGTCGTGACCATCACTGCATTGCAGACAGATTAGAGACCAAGATGCTTCTCGATTACGTCACAGACTATTCTCGTGTTTTCCAAGGCAAGCCTCATTTTGGATTTACTTTCATAACGAGGCTGACACACGACAGTATGAATCTAGCTGGTACGGCAGATGCTCCATACTCTCAATTTCTAAAACGGTTTAAAGAGGAAGGACATTTTGATGATACAGTTCTTATACTTTACAGTGACCATGGTTATCGTTTCGGGGAGAATAGAAATTCATACGTGGGGAAGGTTGAAGAACGGTTACCATTCTTGTACCTTGTGTTTCCTCCGAAATTTCATGACAAGTATCCTAAACTGGTTAAAAATCTAAGAGCGAATTCTAGGAGATTAACTACTCCATTCGATGTCTTTGAAACTCTGCAAGACATTCTATACTTTGACGGGGTTGATAGGAAAGCAAATGTGAGAGACAGGGGTATCAGTTTATTTCGGGAAATCCCCAAGGAGAGGAATTGCGACCATGCTCAAATTCTTCCTCACTGGTGTTTATGTCTAGAGCAAAAGAATATAAGCCCGACTAGCAAGAAGGCCAAGAAGATAGGACGGGCTTTGGTAAGGCAGATGAATGACGAACTGTCGCCGGCGTATAATCTATGCGCCGTTTTGAAATTGGAAAACATCACCGATGTTGTGCAAATGGAATCCAACGACAAAATACTTCGGTTTGAGGATAGTTTAAATGACGTCATCAACAGGACAGTGGTCTACGGAGATAAAACGAAAGCTCCTGTCATTTATCAAATCACTTTACATACATTTCCGGGGCACGCTCTGTTTGAAGCCACTTTGACCTATGACCCGATATTTAGTGTATTCAAATTAGCTGGTGACGTCAGTCGAATCAACGCCTACAGTGACCAATCGAAATGCATAGACAACTTCAAACTAAAAAAGTTCTGTTATTGTTTGTCATGATATTTGTGATAATGCATAAATATATTTTGAATCATTCATCATGAAAGTCTATTGACATCGTCAGATTAATTCTGGACAGTGTGTCACTCATAGTGACAATCGAGGGTGTTAGACACGATGGGCTGATCACCTGCTTGTCCTAACGTCCTGATCGATAAACTTTCTAGATATGTGCATGAATTTGTATGTATCAGTGTCTCGAGTACCGTTCAGCACTGGGCATAGAGCAAATCCCGTCACTGTCATGAGATGAATGGCTGTATCAGTGGGCGTTGGTGGCCGAATAGTGAGCACGACTCGACTGTTCGTGTTGACAAGCATCGTTTATCGTGGCTAGTGAATAGACGGGTGACGCCTAGGATCGAAACCCGTCAACGACAATACTTATTCATAATGAAATGCACTGGATCACCGGCGCTTGTGTCCTTAGGTAAGACACTTTTCCCTGTTTACCTCGTCCTATCGGAGACGGACGTTGAACAAGGATGTCCCCTCGGTTGTAAGGAGCGTTGCCCTTGTCCAAATCTTGTATTCACGCCTAACAGGCAGCGTGTGTCGTATTAAGTGTTGAATGTTCTGTTGCTTTTCCGAGGCAAATGTGCAACTGTAAAGCGCTTAGAGCATGGTCATGATCGGGAATAAGCGCTATATAAATGTACATTATTATTATCGTTATTAATGTATCGCCATCTTCATAATAATAATATAATATGTATTAAGTTATTATTAATATAATCGCCATTCCATACTATCATCATCTTCATCAAGATCATTATCTGTTTTTCATGATTTTAGGAATTATATCAATATCTTCATGAAATTATTTCATCAACATTATTTCCATGAGGGTATCTGCTAGTCTGCAGGGTGTTTCGATACCTTAGCCCCCCCCCCCCTTTCCCTGTCCAGCCAAACTCAGAATATATATAATAAATCAAATGAAATGGGTTTCAACAGAAACTATTCCTGATCTCCATTTAATTTGTTTTGTCCTGACTATTCTGAGTTCGGCTGGCCAAGGGGGGTGGAAGGGGGGGGGGGGGTCTAGGTATCGAAACACCCTATATGTCATGAGCATATCCTTAATGGCAAGTCCTTAAAAGCTTCGACGTCCATTGAGCAGGTGCTAATCCCAGTTTCCAAAGCAGACAGAGAATTCTCATGACCAAGATCGTAGCTTCGAGTCCTACCGACCCCACTGACCTCGTAATATTTCTTGATAAGAAACTTTACTCCAATTGCCGCTCTCGACCCAGGTGGAGAATTGGGCACCCGTCAGCTTACAGCTGGGGAAGTAATCTGCGATAGACCAGCCTCCTCTCCAAAGAGATATTGTCACTCTGTCCGCTTCACCACTCGACCATCTGATCTCCTTAATACCTTGATAGTATATCACATTTTAAATACGTCACTATCCTCATCAAGAATGTCGTGGGGAATGACATTTAAGAAGGACAAATTGAAAATTGAGCGAAAGGATAATCGTCAGAGTAAACGTTTCTGTATAAATGCAATGTTATGTCATGGGAAAGTGACATTTTTAAACAATAAACATGTTGTATATTATCATATTTAACCAACTAGGTCAACCAAATTCAAGTGTTACTGTTAATTGTTGAAGTATTTGGTTCCATGACTTAATCAAGGTCTGTGTCGTCTGGATATTTGTAATATGGACCTTCCATGAAATGACAAAATAAATGTGAAAACCCATACTTCTGAGTGAGTGGTTTGGTTGTTTTTTGGGTTTGTTTGGGTTTGTTTGTTTTTGGTTTGGGGGGGGGGCGGGGGGGGTGGGGTTGGCATTTTTTTCTACGTATTATTACTCATTACCAAATTCACTACAATAATGTTAAATACAACTTAATTTGGCCATGAAGTCATGAAGCTCACATTACTGAATGAGGTAATAGCATGTTGTATGCTTTCATACCACATTCATTATAATTACCTACGTAGTTTACCGCGCTTGTGTCATCCACACTTACTCACACGGATTTCCACTTGTTCCTCTCAGCCATTGTATGTCTTGGGTGGCGATACGATCCTTGAAACTCCCAGGGTCTGAGACAACAAAGACAACAATGTGTCATATTTTAAAACTGTTTGGTCTTGTTTTGCAAAAAAAAAAAAAAAAAAAAAAGAGAAAAGAAAGAAAAACGTAACAAAAATAATAATAAATTATATATCTGATGTCTAACAGTCCCAGATTATGCATTCAACAAAAGTCGTAAAACTATTAAGCAAAAATTGGGCCATAATAATATAATGAATCGCATGACTGGTAGTATTATAATAATGGAATGCATGAATGATTATATAGGATTTGATTATTAGAATTGATATAAAGAAATAATTCGACAAAACAATATGGAAGACGAAGTAAACAGACAAATATGTCTATAGAAATATAAAGACCCTCCTTCCCCAACCACACACACACACACACGCACGCACGCACACACGCACACACACACACACACACACACACACACACACACATTCCCCACTATGGGCACACATAAGCAACATGTTATTGAAGAGGAACGAATATAGGAAAATAGATCTAGTTACATTGAAATATAAAAAATTCGGCCCAATGGTCCGTTTACATGCTCTCTCTATCAGCTATGGCTATGGGGTTGCCCGATTCTAATGCTGAACCAAATCAACGCCGTCATAAAAAGGGCACACATTTAAAAAAGGCAAAATCTGAATATTTGACCAAAGAACATATCATTAGTATTGTTACATAGTGCCCATTTATAATTAGACTTCATTGATATGGGACTTTACCCCATTGAACTTGATTGCAATTACCTATCTTCTTATTTGGCGACAGAGCCATCACAGAACTGGCTACCTGTGGTCAACTTCACCTCCCGAAAGTTCGCTTGACCACCACTGTCAGTGCAAAACGAAAGCGATGCAAACAAAGACCGCATTTATCTTGATACGACTTCATTGATACACATGTTTTTAGACTCAAAAGTAAATATTGGTGGATTTGTTTCTTGGCGCAGTATAATTCTGATATGATGCTTTTTAAAACATTCAACCTCCTACTGTGCCCAAAATAACGAAGTGGTCATTTTCAAAAAGTGCTGTGACTGAGGATTCTCATAACAAAAATATTAAAAACCCTGAAAAAAGGTTACCTGTCGCATGATTGGAAACATAAAGCCCTTCAATTCGTCACACGGTCAGGTCGAGGGTCAGGTCTATTCGTATGCACTGATATTAGACAGCTGGTCAGTGGTCAGACAACTTGACAAAAATGTGGGTCAACCCACTCGAACGTAAAGGCGTCCGATTATTATTGTGATTTGACTTCTTTCAGATCACAAAGTGTCAATGACCATTCTACATAGCAGGCTAGGGTGTTCGTTGCAACCAGCTACAAACAAAACCAAAACAAACTCGACACGACCCTCCGGTTATTTTCACTCTAGCCACTTATTGTATATATAAACTGAAAAAATCACATTAAAGCAATTGGAGTCATAAAAAAATTCAGTATCAGTCGTTTTTGTAGCGAGATTCTCTTATAAATAAATTTTCTGATTTAATCGCAACAATCACCTGAACCGAAGACAATCTGATCCTGCAACGGCGGCCATTTTGATTGACTTGCGTCGGCGACCCGTAGTCTATATAAGGAAAACCACTCCCACTTACCTTATATAAGCTACCGGTAGTCTTCCTTTTTTTAAATGCCGCGATTTTGTATTGCAGAAATGGGGATTTACGAATTTATGAGCACCAAAGTTGAACACTTTACTTTCTTACTCGTGCCCTTCTCGTCCCCAAAGTAACATAGGCCATCAACGACGCTTCTTTATCGGACTCGACACTTGCTTCATTATAAAAAGACATATATCCGAAAATATGTAATGATCACCAAAGATCGTCCTAATAGGGCTTTCCAAAACATGTTGGGTGACTAAAAATTTGATACTAAATTGTTCATTACGTCTTACCCGGCGCGTCTGGATGTTTTTAGAAAAGCTGGTGGTAGACATACTAAATATTTAAATAGATGTATAAAATTTGGGATTTGAGATCAGGAATGATTAATGTTGAAATGTATTTCATTTATTTCTTTATATCTATTATGAGTTTGGCTGGCCAGTGGGGTGGGGTGGGGGAGGGGGGGGTGTAAGGTATCGAAACACCCTGTATTTAAAAGCGATGCCGATGAGGTGCGTAGAATCCTAGCTTCTGGGGAAAACAATGATTAAATTTGACTTTTTTAAAATTCCAAATTCTATGCGGATAATATATGCATGCACCGAATCGCACCAGAGCAATGGAAATGTAACAATTGGTACCTGGAATGAAACGAACTCACGGCAATGAATGGGTCCATAACAGTACCTCCATTTTTGTGAAGGGACATAACCCAAAAAAATGGAAAACAATAAAATATCAAGTTAGCTCCCTTATCAGTCATGGACGTGGCATCGTTGGAGCACTGCCAGTGTTCATGGCCTGCTGCGGTTTATTGTTACCCTGTATTGCATGGGTCGACAACCTACGGCCCGCTGACCAGGTGCGGTCCGTGAAGGGATTCTAACCGGCCCGCGACGGGATTCTGGCAGATTCTGATGAGGAAATTTTTGTATTCTGACCGGACCGCGTTAGGATTCGGATTGGCCCACGATAGGATTCTGACCTGCCCAGGGTGGGATTCTGATTGGACCGCTATGAGATGATAGGATTCTGTCTGGACCGCTATGAGATGATAGGATTCTGACTAGACCTCTATGAGATGATAGGATTCTGATCGGACCGCTATGAGATGATAGGATTCTGACTGGACCGCTATGAGATGATAGGATTCTGACTGGACCGCTATGAGATGATAGGATTCTGATCGGCCCACGCGGGTATTCTGTCCAGACCGCGAGTCAATATTATAAGTATTAGGGCACCATGTTTAATTTTTTGAATATTCATATTGTCATGTTATGATATTCTGATGGGCCCGCTGCCCAATACTTAAAGAGTAAAGTAAAGAAGGGCTTATAGTTCGTATCTCTACACCATTACATTACAGGCTCAAATACTTTACATCAATTCCCCTCCCCCAGACCCTCAACCCTCTTCCAAGGGGACAGCATCATTCACAATCCTTCTCAACTCCCCGGGGAGCATACAATAGCAGCATCGCTACTAACATTCTGATAATAAAGATAGCTGCCTGTAGCTGGGTACTCATTCACACCTCAGTCAAGTGAGGACACGACTTTGTAAAAAGTCTTTCCAAATGTCTTAACGTCGAGCCTAGTATTACAATGATTCGAACCCGGGATCTCACCATCTCGAGACCGGCAGCCTGACTACTCGGCCATGAACGTCGTAATATAAAAAAAATAGGGCTGTAGATAAGCAAGCTTACGACAATTCACACACAAAATTACGTTTCGGGTTTCCCCTTTATAAAAAAAACAACATGCGACGAAAATGAAAATATAAAGTCATAATATGAGTAACGCTCTTGATGTTCTCTGACTCGCAGATGCCTAAATGTTGCCGACCCCTACTTCAAGGATACATTATGTGAATCATTTGAGTCTGTACTTGTGCGGGGATACAAACATGACAACTCACCTCCAACGTTATCTTTTACTTATGCATCAGCTACTTGTTATTGTATTCCAAAATAAGGTTTTTACTCTAAAAATATTCGACAAAGCATACTATTTACAATGGGGATGCGAGTGGGTGGATGGGGAGGGGGGGGGGATATTCAAGGGCGAAAAATTAATTGATTATTATAACTAATAACACAGCAGGTATATAGAGGATGAAATGTATTTGTTTATCCGATACTTTCGATGATTCATGATTATTTTTTTTTTCAAAGTGTGGAATTCCTTCTTCTCTTCTTATTATATATTTTTTTATTTAAAAAAAAGAATTAATGTAGGATATCATTCCTCTTGTTGTTCACTTCTTTAATTACCACCAAGCCCGCTCTCTACTGAATTGCAACTCATTTCAACCAATCAGGATAACGATGTCTGCAGTAACAATGGCCGACTCGGGGAAGTGAGTCGATCTAAGAGGAGAGTAAGTGATTGGTATAGATTAACGTCCCGATCACGGCCTGATCGATGATTCGATGAATCTCAAGAGGGCCTCCGATTACCTCATCGCGTGACTGGACACCATAGTAATATCACCATTGTCCTTTGATATATTTTATGTCTGCTGAACCCGACGGGGAAAAAATAATTATTCCAACACGAGATTTATGACAGAAATAGATTGACTTTCGAATGTTTACCCTAGATATAGATGTGTGTTGATTTTCTTATTTATCTACAGTAGGCTACCCATAAGTCGAATTCACTGGGACCAACAACAACAACAACAACAACATAATCAACAACAACAACAAACAAACAGGATCAATCAAAATCTCCACCAAAAAACCCCAAAAATATGAAAAAAGGCTTGAAGGTTGAAAAATTATGTCAGATCAAGTTTTCTGCCTTCAATCCTGTCTTTAGGAAGCCTTGGATCGACTTATAGAAAATTCGCTTTATCACTCATGGAAGAATAAAGGTAAATGAAGGAATTCGATAAGGAACAACTTCAACAGGCGAATCAAGTCGGTTTTACGGGGTTCGACTTGTGAAGTTCGTTAAAGATGTTGTGGATTTGGACTGACCTTCGAAAGTAATCAAACAAAGCCTTGTTTGAGTTTCAAGACCTTCTAAACTTTAAGTTAAATCTTCTAGATAGGTAATTATAATGATGATGATGATGATGATGATGATGATGATGATGATGATGATGATGATGATGATGACGATGACGATGACAATGACGACGACGACGACGACGATGACGATGATGATGACGATGACGATGGCGATGGCGATGACGATGACGATGACGATGACGACGACGACGATGACGATGACGATGATAATCATGATGATGATGATGATGATGATGATGCTGATGATGATAATGATGATGATAATAATAATAATAGAATCAAATAATGTTGTTCGCAAATCAATACAATATAAGTCAAATTGGGTGGTATTATCGAGAAAGTCGACCGATTTATTGTCATGTTTGTCTGTCCAGAGAAAGAGAGAGGGAGAGGGTGGGGAGTGTCCATGAATGGAATAACATTGGATCGATATTCTTTGTTTAATAAGGTAGCATTGGAAACCCAGGAGGGGTAGGGTGACAGGAATAAGTGCCAATGGTTTTGAGACAGTTCCAATTAAAGGAACAGCATTGGGAGGTATGCAGCCTTCTTTTCTCGAATGTTAACTCACACCTCACAACATTTACATTCACTGTGTGCGATTTCTAAGGTGAGAAGTATTCTGAGGATGCATTTCATTTTTGTGTTTGCGTTGTTGTCAAGATTAAACCATAAATATAATATTGTGACGAAGACGACTTGGGTGCAGCTCCCTGCCCAGTGTCGGACCAACAAGAATAGTGAAACAAAGACATGGATCATTGTTATTATTATTATTATTATTATTATTATTATTATTATTAATATTATTATTATTATTATTATTATTATTATTAT
>JARFNW010138766.1:0-10592 GCA_031763155.1 Dirona albolineata | reverse complement strand
GACATTGGATAGAAACCAGTGGCGAAAGTTTGTTTATGATGCATAAGCCTTACACCGAAAGGTACAAAAGGTAAATCAATCAAGAAAGAAGAAAGAAAGACAGACATTTACCTTGGTAAGCAACGGAGCCCTCAACACTTAATACGCCACACGCTGCCTGTTAGGCGCGAATACAATTTTTGGACAAGGACAAATGCTGCTTCCAATCGAGGGGACCTCCGAATTTAACATCTGTCCCCAATAGGACGAGGTAAGCAGGGCAAAGTGTCTTACCTAAGGACACAAGCGCAAGTGGGCCAATACATTTCAGTATGTTTTTTGTTCTTTTGTCGTTGACGGGTTTAGAACCCAGGCGGTCACCCATCTATTCACGGGCCACCATAGACATTGCTTATCAACACCAACAGTCGAGTCATGCTCACTGCTCGGCCACCAACGCCCCGATAATACACTAATGATTCTACTATAACAACAAAATCTGCTGATGACACGACACACAACCGTTCACGGCTTGATTTTAGATAACAATGAATCGCATTACAGACTACAGATCTGAGATGGACGAGTTTTCACAGTGTGACACTGCTTTCTTAATTTAAACGTTAATAAATGAAGAGGGAGCGGGTATTGATAGTCTGTTAGACAGAATGATAGTAGTCTAATATCACAGTACAAGTGAGAGACAGGATCAGAAATAAAAGAAAAAATATTTTTGTCCAGAGTTCATCATAGATTTTTTGAAGAAATAAGAATGATATTCAATTGTTTAAAATAAAAGACAAAGATGAGGAAGTTGAGAAACTCAGCAACTACAAGCACCTTGTAGTTACTATTGATAGGAAATTACAATGTTATGTTAGAACTATTTTTACGAAACTTAGTAAAATATTTTTTCTTTAAATCAGTTTAAGTTTAAGGTCATCAAAACAAGTTCTACAATTATTTTATAGAGTGACTACAGAATGCATACTGGCCTCTTGTACATTAGCTTGGGCAGGTAATTGCATTAGCAAAGGTAAAAGTAAAATGTGAAAGAATAATAAAATCACAAGCAAATACAGTCTAATTTTAGAACCTTTCAGGAAACATATATCCTATGACCGTACACACCCTCTTATATTCCAAATCAAAAGACCAAAGGAAAGTCATAGATTCATCATACTGTTTTTCTTATGATCTAAATGAATATTTCCCCCCTTGAAAATCAGAAACACCAAAACTGCAAGTAGAAAAGGGACTTCAATTTGACATAGAAATGTTGAAAGATCAAGAAACAAAAATTGAATTTAATATCCAACAGCCTTTAGTGTCTTAAAAGATGAAACAGTTTTAACAGTTTGCAATTTTTAACCAGTAATGGAAAAACAATTTTAAGATTGAAAACATCATACAAAGGAAATTTGATATCTTGGAGTCGTGGAACATTTGCAACAATGGGCAGCTATGCCTTTTGCATCTCATCGATATGGATCGACATGGAAAATCATAGGAAAAAGAAAAAATCAATAAAGATAAACATTCATTAAAGCGTATAAAGTCACCTCGGCTAAAAGTAAAACTTACCACTGAAAATTCCATCAAAGACAAAAGAAGTGAAAAAGAGCACCAGACAGGACAAAAGGATATCTATATATACATACATATACATATATATATATATGTGCGCATGTGTGTGTAGAGAACCTAGCAGTAGCAAGACAAGACCTGGGAACCATCTATAAATGTTTATTATCATTTTGTTATCGTTATTATCTGCTATAGACTGGTGTCCTGTCCAGAGGATTACTAATCACCACCACTTTGGGCTACAGAAATCAAAATAAGCACAGGCTCTATGGGGCAAAAGGCATGGCGGAACATTACATATTATATTGCAAAAAAAAATTTAATTGAACATAGTGGAGGGACAGGACTCCGGACAGGACGGGACACCGGACAACTTGGCACTAGCAGGTTGGTTTGGTTCATCAGATAGTGGTGATAAATTTTAACTAACCAAACACAGTTTTTTCGATCGCTGTGCATAATAGTCAAACAATTTCATGTTCGCTTTTGGAGTATTTACGCAAGTAACAGTTCAAATTCTTAAGTTGAAATTCCTGGAACTAAGAGTACCATACCTCCTTGTGGTCCTTTAATTCCTTTAAAACTGCAATCTGTTCTTTCAAAATGTGTTCCTGGTCCTCCTTGTGCTTTTCCAACTTCATAAGTATCTCCTCTTGTTTCTTCTCCTTCTCTTTTAGCTCCAATTCCTATTGAACATACACACAAGGTTAAAGTTGATACATCTATTCAATTCTAATCTGTTTCATTGCTGATCCTAGACAGACAAAAATCATTTGGGTGGGAAATGAGCACCAAATTGCACCAAACAATGGCAATTTAACATCAGTTTCCTGAAAACTAACTAAAAGAAAATGGGTCCATAAGTTATATGCAAGAACAAGTCAATACATAATAAAATTGTTGGCATAAAATCTATTCAACTATTTTTTTATTTGGATTCACAGCGGTCAAGAATTTAGTTAGTCATTGCACTTAATCTACACAGTCAGCAAGGTGTTCAAGTCAAGCTGTCAGCATTGCATTTTAATCCTTGGGCAAGAAGCTATTCTTCCATTGCCTCACTAGTCCCAAGTGTAGAGATGGGTACCAACTGGCAGCTGGGGAAGTAAATTGCATCTTGAATGGTTTGTGTTGATAACCCTGGTTGATAACCCTGATAGCTAACATATTTATGATTTTGGGGTGGGGGGGGGGGGGTGGTCCATGTACCCTCATTTCTTATTAGTGGGAGAAAATGATGAAGAATGGCATTTAATGACGATGATGGTGGTGACGACTGGCAACCAAAGGGTGTTATAGTTATATACAGGTAATGGGCGTGGCAACCAAATATTTACTGAACTCACCTTTGCTTTGTGAGCTTCTTCTAATTTTTTCTCCTTGGCCTCCAGCTTAGCCTCGTCAACTGTTTTGTCCTGCAAGTCATCTTCTGCCTTTATTTTGACAGCAGATCCATTTTTCTTTTTCGTCAATGTATCCTGAAAGTGAAAACAAAACCAAGCAATGAAAATATCAAACTGTACATAAAATGCAGCGTTAGAACATATATACATATACATATATGTTACAGTGCATGTTATAATATATATATCGTGCAAAAGACAAGCAAAAGGGCAACAGACAGACCTTTGTAACTGTTGAGTTGGTACATTACTATACCATGGGAAAAAATACACTGTAAGAATAACAACACTGAAAACATTATACAAGTCTTTGTGCTTATCTATGTGACAACTGTATGATAATATTGATGATGAACTCTATGCAGTCATTAATGTTTTCACCCTTGACCCCTTTGGTTTGTTTTTTATAAACCCATCAAAACAAAACAGATTTACCATAGCTTGTGTGGGAAGGTTTAGGTTTAACTTCAAAACACAGAAATAACCATCGCAGATGTGGAAGTAAAACAAAGTTGTCCACCACTAGTAACCTGCGATAGACCAGTATCCTATCCCTTGGGTAGTGTGAGAAAACTGTTAATCGCTTCAGAAAGCCGTCATGGAGGGATATGTAAATATATATTCTCTATTGATCCAAATGCTCCTAAAGGCTCACTTTTGATTCGACTTTATCAGGCTTGTCCTTGTCGTCACTCATGGGTGGATCAGGAATAGGGGGCTCCTTTCGCTTCTCAACAACCAGTTCCTCGTCCTGCACAGGAACATCTGAAAGTAGAGCAATCAGCATTCAGTCTGATAACGTCAAACCTTACGCACCACCTGACACCGAGAGGATTAATCAGGGTTATGGGGTTTTTTTTAAAGAAGTAAAAAAAAAAAAATTTTAAAAACTTTTAAAAGAAAAAAAAAGAAAGGGTTATGGGTAAGGTTCACTTTGCTTCATTGCAATGCGGTTCATCACAACTTATGCAACAACTTTATTCTACATAAAAGTCACTGATCAATTGCAACTGCTAGTGCCTAGACTTGACCGCTAATTGGGTCTCAAAAACAATGTATTTTAGCAATTTAACGATCATCTTTCAATTGCAAGAAAAGCACTAACAACCCACAAGACACCTGTCAACCCCTCTCTACCTTGATACCCACCATATTATTCAAACACAATAGTTTCAAACCCATCAGAAGGGAAAGTCTTGATTAAGCATAGTGGATTGTCCCTTCCAATCCCTGCCTTGATGGCCAAATTCCTTTCTATGATAATCGAGGGAGGGGGGGGGGGGGGGTAAGCACCCACCAAAGCTACAGAAAACGTGCCTGGTGGCAATTGCGGCACTGCATTGTGGCTAACGCTTGGGTTATTTCAGTCTTTTCTCAAAATAAACCCTAAAGATGAAGTGCCCATTGATAACAAAATAAAGACAATTTCTTTTTTTCTATTTTTTCTTTTTCTTTTTCATCTGAACTTCACTACAAATTGTATTGCTCACATAAAGATGTTTGGACACATGTGCTGATCCCCTGCTTATTTCAGAAAATGCACAATGGTTGGTGAGCCTGTATCTTTTTTCCCATAGGAGCTTTGACCCTGTGCTCTTGTCTGAGGCCAGGGGTGGAGATAGCCTCTTCATTGCTTTGTGGTACTAAGGGGTTAGTATAGCAAGGCAAAACAAAACAAACACCCTATTCCACTAACCTTTCGCCAAAACTTCATTCAAAGCAATATCTGGTTTGACCTGTGCTTTTTCCTGCCACGCTGGCACCTGATTGGCAACTTCGTTTATCTCTAACACGTTCGGGTTAGCCATCGGCACCTCTTTAACATTGTCAAGGTGAGTGTGCCCTTTGTCCTGAGAGCTCAGTGTGGCAAAGGTGCTGACCAGCAGAATGGTCACCCCGAGAAAAAGAACCAACTGTTCAAAGGAAAAATAAATAGGAGTAAAGGAGAAACAAAAAATGTTTAATAGTTCATATCCTCAACAAATACAGGTTCACAGAAATTACATTATTTATCCCCTAGCAGGCTTCTCAACTCCCCAGGGAGCTGTTAGAGCAGCCTGTTAAGCGCATTATACTAACCTTTCTTTGCCTGTATGCAGATACTCACTCAGACCAGAGTCTAGAAGTGAGGAAAAAATTCTTAAAAAGTCTTTCCCAAGGACTCAACATCATTGCCATCAAAATTTAAAACCTGGCAGCATAACCACTCAGGAACTGATTGATTAGATTCTGATTGCCAAAATAATTTCTTCTGGGACAATAACGCAGCATTTCATACCAAAAAATGCAATGCTCTTCACTATCTCAATAAGCAAAATGCAGCAAAAAAGAAATTAAACAAAAAAACAAACAAAACAAAATAAAAAACAACCCCAAAACAATATTACAATTTTGCATGTGACTTTCACAAAGTCACTGTCCAGTAATATTTGACAATAAATATGCTATTTTAATTATTGTATTTGCTCCAATCGTCATGCCGGGCACGTGAAAATTCAGGCAGTAAATAAACTAATCAGTGTCTAAATATCACTATTATGCTAATGAGTGCCACACCTGAACCGTAAGAGTATGCATCGTGTGTGAACCAATGTCTATCCTTTTGTTTTTCCCCAAAGGCAGTTTTTCTAAAAGAGCAAATCAATTATGTCATTACACATGTAGTCAAGTTGACATATAACATGGCAATCAGCAAACAAAGTTATGATGTGGCTTTCTGATCATCAGGTTATGATTAGAGTTTTCGTTCAATAGAGGGGTGGGGTGGGAAGGGGGGGGGGGAGACATATTTATAGGGCAGGTACAATAATTAGAACGAACACGGCAATTATAGATGACCTCATCATCTAATGAAAACTACTCATTTCATAAACTCTAACTCTAGTCGTACCTACCTGTGCAACAGCTCTCCCCTCAGCTTTATTCCCAACGACTTTGATGAAGAAAAGGGCTGGGAAAATGTAGCAGATCAAGGTACCCATGATGGCTCCATTCATGCCCAGAATGAACTCCACTGTAATATATGAAAAAATATCATCATTAACAATAATAATAACAAGAGTATAATAATAATTATATATTAATAATAATAATAATAATAACAATGATAACGATGTTGATGATGATGACAAAAATAATAATAATAACTACAACAACAAAACAAACAACAACAATCATAATAATAATAATAATAATAATAATAATAATAATAACAACAATAATAATAACAAAAATAACAATGCCCGATTTCCTTGGATCATTGGCAGGTCTGATGTTAGTATGAAAATATGTCCCAGTGCTAATGACAATATAGTTGTAAAATAATACCTCAGCTGAATTTGCTACAACAACAAAATCTTTAAATCATACCATTTGGAATAAGAATGCCCGTGATCATAGAACTCAGGATGATGAAGAAAGTGATTGTTTTGAAGATATTTTCTGGTATGTAAGAAGTAGATTCTTCAAGTGAATCATCATACGCCTTTGCTTTCTGAGATGAGAAAAAAACAAAACATCCAGAATAAAATATATAGCATGTTGAATATATAATAATATATATATATAAAATATATAAAAGCAAATGCACAATCATGTAAAATTTACCATATTCCTTCTTTTTGTCACCCTGACACGAGAGAAGAAGAATAATTTATAGCGCGATTTCCAAAACTGAGTTATGCTCAATGCGCCTTACAAAAATATTTAAGTATGTTACATCATGTTATGAAAATCAATCAGGTAGCAGCATATTACTTCACCATACATACCAAGAACAAACTACAGGTCATAAAAACGTAATAGTAAAAAGGTACTGTTTTAGCATGGACTTTAAAGTATCTATAGAGGGGTGGAATGAGGTTGGGGTATCAAAAATGACCAATTTTGTTATTTTATTTATTTTCTTAAATCCAAATCCTCAAGGCAACTTTTTTTCTAAGTTTTTTATATCATTCTCTTATAATCAAACTGCACTATAAACAATAACCATTTCCATATCAATTAATTACAAGTTATAAAAGTGTGATGTGTTGGTGATGTGCTTCTTTTTCATAGAATCAGATAGAAAAAAGTTGAGGGGGGGGAAAGGGGGTATTAGGTATAGGGCTACAAACAGAGTTCAGCATACTTGACTTGGAATCTTAAAATATTGAGCAGACAGTTTTATTTATAAGAGAAACACATCAACATCCATATTACGGTCCTTTCATGCTAGGAATTTGAAAGATCTCAGGTTGAGTTACCCCAATGAGGGTGGCTGAATGGTGAGGAGGCTGCCGAGCTCGGGATCATGAGATCCTGGATTCTGATCCTTGCAATTCTAGGCCTGATGTTGAGTCCTTGAGGAAGACTCTTTACACATTTTTTCCTCACTTGACTGAGGTGTGAATGAGCACCCGGCTACAGGCAGAGAAAGATATTGTCAGTATGATAGTATGTTGCACCTAAAAGGCTGCTCTACTGTATGCTTCCTGGGGATTTCAGGACTTGTGGATAAAGGATGCAAAGTTTGTGAACCTGTACATGTGTGGGGATTCGGTCTGTAAACCCTTCTCTATCTTTACCCACCTTCGTCCAATGGTGTGACGATAAGAACTTGGAGGTGTGAAAGCCACACGATACTACTACTACCCAGCCACGGTTGCCCTCCAACTACCTTCAAAAAGGATTGATTCCTACCTGTTTTATGTTCATCTGTTATCCACCATCCTATTTACCCATACCACAATACATCCATCCACACACACACATACATATCTGTATAGATCATAAATGCCTTACCTTTGCAAACAGCAAGGTGTAAATGCTGGCTCTGCAGGGAAAGATGATGACAGGAAATGTTATGACGATTGAAAAAACAAAACACAATTTTGTCAGATCGGCCATGGCTGTGGATGGAAAGACGGCCAAAATATCTCCGGGAACTCCTATGGCATGGAACGTGATGTATCCGAAAAATCCAACCTAAAAAAAAAGAAGAGATGAATACATGTGAAATGAAATTAGTTGCATAGTGCACACCCTCTAGCTGAAATAATTAAACTAGAACAGTGTACCTGCCAGCATTAGCCAATCACCTTTGTAGATATTTTAATTACTGTAAAGCCTGCCATCGCATTTATAATAGTTCCACCTTTCAACAAGGAAAGGGTCAATTTCCGATTTAACCCTTTCAAACTTATTCTTGCCATAGCCATGCCAACACACTGCTTTTCTAAAAACACACACAAAATTTTCCAAGAATCTGTACCTGATATATTGTTATTGCGCCTGGAGCCTTCTACCTTGGAATTATTACTATTATGCCGAAAAAGATATTATCACACGAAGCACCAGGTTGTCGACCCTGCAATAGACCGAAGAAACGTTGGATTGACAACATGAAGCAGGACATCGCGTCGTCGGCAGTCATTGGAGCGGCTGACCCATCGAACAAAAGAGAGTCGAGAGCGACCATCAAGCAATGGACTCCGTCGTAACCCCTTAGTTAAGGGAAAAAGACGACGTTAAACAAAGAAGAAAAAGAAGAAGATCTGGCCCGTAAAGAATTAAGTAAATAGGGACTACCAAAATAGTTTATAAAAGATTAAAGGATCTGTCACACTTCACACTTACCAGTAGATATGCGACGGAACACAGATTGACGGCACTACTGATGACACCTGATATATCTTTTAATGATGGCTCGGGTAGCTCTTCATAGACAAGAAAAAGTTGCCTGGGAGGAATGGGTGGATAAATGGAACCATATTATTTCCTTCTTGTGAAGAGGAATGTATAAATTAATAATGATTGTGATGATGGTAATAACTAATATCAATATTAATAACAATAACATTAATAATAAAGACAATAATAATAATAATAATAATAATAATAATAACAATAATAATGATAACAATAATGATGATAATAGTAATGATGATGATAATAATAATAATGATAATAATAATAATAATAGTAATAATAATAATAATAAAATAACAACAACACGATTAATAATGATGTTGATGATAATAATAATAATGGCAATTAGCAGCTCTTATGTATTACATACAACATATAAATGGAAATAAGAGAGAGAAAGAGGGGAGTGGAGAGAGATAAATAGAGGGAGAGGTGGAAAGATAAGATAAGATAAGATAATAAGATAAGATATACTTTATTTTCATCCCATTAGGGAAATTCATTTTACAGACGTGTATAAAAATTACAACATGTTACGCATGTAACATAACAAATTACGCATCAGATATGGAGCATCACAGACAGTATGCATTTATTGTCCTCACACTTTTGTCTTGTTTTTGATGTTTTAGTGTAACTATCACTTTCTGTCGTTTGACGAAGGGCTTTGACCAAAACGTCGCTTATTTTGTTTTTTGAACCTGTATCTCAGAGGCCTCAAACATACTATTCCTATTGTATCAAATCATTGTAGTATCTGTAATAGATGCCTCTTTGGTAAAATTCCCACAGTTTCTATACCTGTTTGGTAAACACCTGAGGTTACAATATCATGATGTCTGGTCCAGATATGAGTAATATTGAACAGTGTATTGCTTCTTGTACCAAACAAGGTTTATTGGCACAGTGCGCCTTAAAAATCTTGATCCAAAGATTTTCCAGCTCTGTATCAAGCCATGTGTACTAGTGGGCCGGGCCACAGACTTGCACTTAACCTGGATACGTTTTAGCTGGGTCTGCGCATCGATGCCTTCTACCTTGTACACTGTCCTCGGCCAGACACAGAGCTGGTCCTCACACTGTTTAATCACAGTACTATAGGGAACAGATAACAAGAGTCTGCTTGGGGATAAATGATGTCAAGTACTCGAGCCTGCACATGCGCAGGGATATGAGACTAAAAAAAAGTAAAGTCCTTTCGAGCCTTGAGGCCCATAGAGCCGGTGCTTATCCCGGTTTCAGTAGCGTTAAGCGGACAGAGTAGTGACAATACGTCACCCTTCTGGATAGGACGCTGGTCTATCGCAGATTTCTTCCTCAGCTCCAAGCTGGTACCCATTTGTACACCTGGGTCGAGTGAAGCAATAATTGGTGTAAAGTTTCTTGCCCATGAAAAACAACGAAGTGGCAGTGATAGGATTCGAACCCACGACCGCTGTCCTAACCACTAGGCCACCTCACCTCCATATGAGACTATCATATCATCTAAATATTTATCTATTAATCAAATAGACATCTTATTCTCGCCTAATGATTTTCGTCTCTCTGGACAGAGGGTATGCAAAAAAGGGATGGGGGAATGGTATAGCTTCGAAGGTAAAACAATAAGTGACAGAACCAAGAACGTTTCAGAATTTCCCTTCGTCCGCCCACAAACACAATAAAAAAACCCCCCACAAAACACAAAACCTACTGCAGCTCAAGTAGTTACAGAATAGTTTCGCCCGCGTGGTCGGGCGACCAACTAAATCTCTGCAGAGTAAGTTATATAAATTATATCAAGGACGATGAATTGTGACTTATTGAAATCTTACAATTCCTACGTTGGCACAGTGGGCTGATCCCCTGCTTGCCTTACAATCTTGATCCATAGATTGTCCAGCTCTGTATCAGGCCATGTGTACTAGTGGGGCACAGACTTGCACTTAACCTGGA
>JARFNW010138754.1:0-20082 GCA_031763155.1 Dirona albolineata | reverse complement strand
TGAATTTTTCATATTAGGTCTTGAAAAAGTCTTGAAAAAGTCTTGAATTTTGATCCTGGAAAGGTGTATTAACCCTGTTATATGAATAGTATACTATTACTGTCATTACATGTGAGAAGTTTTTCTCGTTTTCTGTTTTCAATACATCTGTAGTAGTATAGATTTTCAAAATGAGTTTTTCATTTTCAGAGAAAATCCTTTTCAGGCTAGTACAAGTAGTTGCAAAATGTGAGGAAAGGGCTCTTCTACCATACACACATCATGCCGTATATAATAAAGAAAGGTATGGGAGTGAAAAAATAATGCAACTTCAGCAATTTTAATGAGATCTGCCAGAGTACCCGCTGATCTGTTTATTGCGATGTAAAGGGGACTTGATTAACAAACAAATTATTATAATGGAGATACTTGATTTCTCTCATTTTTTAGCAGTGATGACTCAGAGGGAGAGGAAGCCTTGGATCGAACTCTGGACAGAAAGGCCAAAAACATCAACTTATCCAAAAGGAATGTCAAATCTATCATTCATGTGAGTTTTGCCATTAATAAAATTACTTGAAACGTTTTATACATATCATGTTGAAGTGGAATTACTAGCACTCAGTGCCATATAAATGTAAAGTTTTATGATATGGTATTGTTGGCAATGTTTTTAGATTGTGTACTTTTGGGTGGGATGCATTATTGTACACCGAACTTGTTTGAGCTTTGTGTGTGAGAGTGCGATGGTCAATTTAGTGTTTTAGCATTTGTCATGGTATGATAGTACTGTATTTTAATATGGTTGAAAAGTAAAGTGCGTTGAGCATGACTCTGCCGTGTTAGTGCTGAGCTATATAAATGCTTTGTATTATTATTATTATTATTTTATTATTATTATTATTATTATTAAATTATTGTTATTGATTATTATAGAATATTTATGATGATTTTCAACAACAATAATGTGGTATGGTTTGTTTTTGTTGTTTCTTTTATTTTGCAGCATCTTCTTACAAATGAACATGTTATTAAGCTTTACAAGGATGCACTCAGTGCTCATGATGCTGATACAAGTCAGGAATTCTCGGCACAACCAGCCACAATGGGAAGCCTGGACTCTTTCCCAAAGATGACCAGGTCAAAAGTGAAGGACTTTATGGAAAAATCAAATGTATGTATCCTTCGGTTTGATTTATTTTAAGGAAATTATGGATGGACATCTCATTTTTAAAAATTCACATTTAAGGCCAACAACCCGAACAGAAAATAATTATTAACCTCATTCTCAGTGTAAAAATGTTTTGATAATTTGATTAACTAAGGGTCAAATTGGTTGTTATTATAACATAATTTGCCAATGAGATATAAATTAAATCCTTATTATAAGAATATTGTGTATTTGATTGAGAACCCATCTGTTATTTCCGCTATATGAAATCCACTTTCCAGATAAACAATTTATATTCTTATAAAAGTCTTATTAAAAATTATATTTGTTTGCAGATACCACCATCCCCGTCTAAGCTGCAGAAACCTGGCCCAAGCATATTAGACCTTGACTTTGCTGAAGAAGAAGATGATGATGAATACTCACCTGATAAAGATGAGGTGGTTACCAGCATAATGACTGTCTTTATCCATCCTCAACATTGGCATGATAATTTGTTTGCCAAGCCAATGGGTTAAAAAAAAAAATCAGGGGTTGTCAAATATTAATACATTTTGTATGGGCTTAATTTCGATTTAGTTTAGTTGGGTTTGTTTTTTTTCTTTCCTGAGCAAAGACAGGATCAAATAGATTATTGTCATTATAGTACCAGGCATAGAAGTCTTCGTTTGTGCAAGATCCTTTTAAAGTTTCCATAATCATCATTGATCTCATGTGTTTACTTGCAATGAACTTCCCTCTTTCATGAAATATAAAAACACATTCAAATATTGTCAAAAATGTGATTATGATTCGATTTCAGAATCAGTTGATAATTTTGATATTGAAAGCATTTGGAAACTATTGCTGACAGCTTTTTGCGGTCGATAGACAAAATTGTTATTGTTGCCATTTTAAAAAGTAACCCATCATTGATCCCCAGAACAATGAAACGGATGATGATGAAAGTGTGATGTCTTCTTACTTGAGTGAGTTTGGTTCTCCATGTCCTGTGACGCCAAGTACCCCAGTGCCACAAATTCACTTTGAGAGACCAGCTTTGGTATATATTTTTCACTGAATAATATTATTATTATTGACAGATTCAATATAAACTTCATTTTGTGCGTTTACCACTTTAATATATAATATGTATATAAGCTGTGGTAGCACATTATTTTTGTGTTATACTTGGTGATTTTAAACTTGGATTTTTAAAAAAAATTCATAGTTTTTATTGCAGTTATTCTACTAGACTTGTTTTCATGACTGTTTAGAAGCTTTGTCAGATACTGACTACTGATAAGTATGATGTTTCATGTATATTCCCCATCAGAGCATCAGCCCATCATCTATCAACAACAGTCCGTTGCTGTCTGCAACAAAAAGGTTAAAGATAGACTTATCTGAATGTGAAGGGCTGTCTGAAACAGAGGATGTAAGTTGTTTTCTTTTGTTATTATTATTACTATTATTATTATTATTATTATTATTATTGTTTTAATTTGTTTATGTCTTGGAAGTTAGAGATCATGAGTAAACGTGGGTAACTTAGTCAGATACATGGAAAAACTAGTAAGTTTTTTCAAAAGTAGAATAAAAAATATGTTTTTAGTATATATTTTTAAAAATTATCGAAAGTAATTTGCTCTACTATAAATTAGTTGTGCGGTTGTTGTTAAGATGGATATTTCTATCAAACATGAGTTTTATCACGCTTTCATATTTCAGGAAGGAACTATTGCATTGAGAACCAGGTCAAAAAAGTCACTGATGGACACTTCCCTTGTAGACATTGAACAGGCCTTTGTAGCACCAGATATTACCCCTGATATGTATGACACATGCTATGAAGACAAGGATTGGTCAGAGTTCCTGAACACTCTTTATAAAACAACAGGTTGGTAACATATTTTCATGGCCTTTTCCTGCTAGATAGTTTCAACCTTA
Source organism: Dirona albolineata (assembly GCA_031763155.1). Classification (NCBI taxonomy): domain Eukaryota; kingdom Metazoa; phylum Mollusca; class Gastropoda; order Nudibranchia; family Dironidae; genus Dirona; species Dirona albolineata. The sequence goes on along the minus strand of JARFNW010138754.1, from coordinate 17,003 downwards.
AAAATATGTGCAGAAGGTGTGCTGACATCTATTTTTTCTCTGTATGATTTGTAATGATAAAAAAGAAATATAATCTAGTTCCTCCTTATGGTGCTTCGCCTTGGATCACAAAAAAAAGAGGAGGATAAGAACCTCTTATTGAAAAGATCAACTTCCAGCCTGCACATCATCATAATTTTCAATTGAACCTATCATAACTTGGTTTATATTGATGGATAACGATACCAAATCATTTAGTTTATTTTTTGAAGTTATCAGCATCACATTTATACTCACATAAAACTTCCTTTGAAATCTGTTTGTTGGTATTTTGAAATGCGGTGGTTCTTGAATTATGTACATAAATCAATATCCATGTATGATTTCATATTGATTAGAGGGAGAAAAATAGAAATAATACTCTGTAAAAAGAATCCAAGGTCGGGTTAGGGTACTTAAAAAAACAATAGAAATATTATCAAGCAGACGAAATTGGTTGTAAATGTATCAATGTGGAACTTATTCTTGGGAAGGACTACTGTATGATTTGTTTAGTTTAATTTCTTATGTTATTTTAACAAGAATTTAGCTTTTAATTTACTTGTTTGTTTTTTCCCCATTATCTTGCAACTAAATTATTTTATTTCAGAACTTTGGTTATTAAAATTGCCTGCATGATATTATTTTACAGACGAATCTATAGTGGATGATGAAGCAAATGATCCAGAGTTTAATTACATCGCTGAAGCTGAACAAGAACACTTGGATGATGAAGATTTCCGCTTTGACAAACCTACAAAAGTGTCAAGTAAGTGTCATTGTTTTGTTGTTGATGTTGTTTGAATTCATTTGGATACTCATTAGGATTTATATAATTGGTAGATAGCCCACAAGGGTACACATTGTGCTGTCTTTGTGTGTGTTTGTGTGTTATAGGAGACATATATACAACATAATCAGATAAAGAAACTTTTACTTCTAATATTCATATTGCATTTTATGAGTCAGGTTGTTCCAATCATTGTCTTGCTGTTGATCATGATATTATGAGAATAAAACGTGATGGAAATTGAAGGATGAAAAGTTGATGGTTGGAGAAAGTGAAATGTTTAACATAATGCAGTACATGGGGATAGCATGTTTTTATTTGTGTTGTGGACAAAGGTGGAGTGGTAGCAAAGCCAAGTGTTTCCATTTTTCTCAGTGTTGAGGCTCAAGTGTAGAGTGTTGATAAGTCCTAGGAATATGGTATAATAATGAAGCATGAATAATTAATATACATATTTCCTTTTTTTTGGGGAGCTTTCTATCTTTTTTGAATTTACACAAACTCACAGGGAAGGAGCTCAACACACTCATTGAAGAACTACACACCTTGTTTGAGGATGAAGTTCTACCGTTACAAGTTGTTGCAGAAGCCTCAAGCACTCAGGATCCTATTTCACAACTGGTTACGTCCAATTGGAAAGAAGCTCCTGTGTCCTTCCAGGCGGACAGAACTCAGATACCTCCAACTCAGACATCACAGATGTTTTTACCCCAGCAATCTCAAAAATTGCACATCACCTTCCCATCAAGCAGTCATCACTATGTTAACCCAGTTAGTGAATCTTCAAGTTCTGACAGCGGTTTCAAAACGCCATATCTTCCATCTCAGACTCAGCATCATTTGACACAAACAGAACCAGCTGATGACTCTTGGTAAGTTTATCAAAGAGGCAGGTTTGGTAATAGGTGACCTGAAGAGCCTTTTAGCCCTTAGAGTTGGTGCTTATCCCAGTTTTTGCAGTATAAAGTGTATAAAGTGACCATTTATTACCTTTTGTTATATGATCCTGACCTGTCACTCGGCTGTGAGGTGGTACCCATTTCTGTACCTGAATTGAAGAAGGCAAAAGAAGTGAAGGATAACTACCATGCTGAAAGCCAGACTCAAACCCACGCTGTGTTAATTAGTGCAATGTTTGACCTCTCAGCTACCACTCTTACAATTTTTCTTGAGGGAGGGAGGAATCTTGTCAACTTTTGCATTAAAAAAAGTGTTGTTTCAGGCCTTGGGATTACAATGTGTTCTTGGATAAAACTATGAATATCGTCTATAGTCTATGTTATTTATTAAAGAATACTTTTCCATTTCGGTTTTTTAAAAGAGATATAATGTGATTGTAAAATTAGTGTGACTGATGTTCATTCCATAGTAGAAGATGATTACGAGTGCACCAAGGTTCTTTTTTTTTCTCCTTTACTCTTTGTATGTTCTGAATGCCAGTGTCAGAGGTTCATATCTGGATCTGAAATGAGTGGTCCCTTCTATCAAACTAATAGATAAAATTTGAGATTGATTTATGATGAACATTTTGTTTTTTACTTGATTTGTCTGAAGTGGTAAAAAATCCTAACTTTTATCTTCTTTCTTTTTTCTGTGTGTGTGTACAGCCCCCAGAACAGCCAAAGTGATGAAGTGCCTGAACAGAAAAGTCTCATTGAGGACAATATAAGAAAGGTAGGTTTTGTTGTCAGGCAATAAGTAGACAATGAAAACCTAAAGGAGAAGAAACTGATTTTCTTGTTCAAACTAATTCAAACTTAAGTGAGTAGTGAAGTGACTAGTGATGTATTTGATAGATAGTGTTGGGTCTTATTATTTTTTTGCTGTGAATTACAGACTTTGAGCGCTCATTCTTAAGGCCCACAAGTCTGTGAGTGGTTATCATCAATTAACTAAATCCGAGTTATAACTAGTTGATAACAAAAGGTCCATGGAGTGGGAATTGCTATTGTTGAGAGGTTCTTTAAATATGCGATTGATTTTGTGATTTTTATCATACACATTCCTTGCAAAGACGATCTCTCTCACCCCTCCCTGTCCATACAATATCAAACCCTCCCCCTTCCCCTGGTTCTTTCATTTACCCGCTCGTTCACCGTCCGCGCACTCATTCATTTACCTTCTGGTTTACTGCTCGCATCAGCAGCATAATTGGGGACAAACCATCTTCAAGTGCCCGTCCCAACTCATTACATATAATTAAATTGTTATTAATAGGACCTCCCTCTGTTAACTTGACTTGGCATGTTGACTTACTGCCAATACATTTGCATGAAGTATTTAGTATACCATTGCATTTCAAATCTTCTCAGCAGATAATAGAAGTATTTTGTTTTTTTATATCCCCAGCACATCCAACTGCTGACACAAACATTTGTTCTCTCAAAAGCTGAAGATACGGATGGGAGCCATAAAGTTGCAAATACTGCCAAAGACTTGCTGGTAAAAGATACTTTATACATTAAAATCTGATATTCAAGTGAAATTTGTTTAAGAACCCCTGTGATCTATGTAATATCCAGTTTGAAGATAATATCTTTGTACATGAGAATCTTAAATATATTATGCTTGTTTGGTGGCTTAATTTCCTGTCATGCTTCAGTGCTTTTAGAGAATAACAACAGTACTTGTTGATAATTGGTATTTCGGTCGCCATTAAGATTTTCAATAAAATATGATACATATTATTTCTACAGTTCCAGTGATGTCTGCCTTAGACAGACCCTTGGGGTTTGCAAAAAAGGATTTTGAGAGAATTTTTGTTTGTTTATATGATGGTTTTAGTTTATTTGGTTTAGAAACTATTCTTTGTTTGTTTTGGATTTTGCCAATGGCAATAGGGTCACAATTTGTTTCAGGTTGCACCCACCAACTGCCAGAATGTGCTATCCCTCTCTGCTCAATTGATGCTTTTGTCTCTGTGCAGATATTATGTGGATAATCTATATATATTTTTTTTTAAATGGTACCGCCTGAGAGCAAACTATAGAGACACAGACAAAACTAATCGGATAGTAGAAAAAGTCTAGTGAAGAAGCCCGCATCTGTTGTCATAATGATAGTCAGATTAACCAAGTGAATTGTGTACCACACTACCTGTTACATGGCTGCATATCTGGCTCTATTTCTATCGGGGGGGGGGGGGGGGGGGGTGGAGAGAGATTTAAATGTTATAGATGTGTCTGAATGTTCCTACAGGACTGATTACTTAAGTGGATTATCCTCTTTAGCACTGGTTCTAACATGGGAAAATTTATATAATTATTTTTCGCCTGTAATATGGGTTCATAAAGATATTGGATTCTTTGGCAGAGGTCATGTCCCGTTTCCTTGATAATAAGTCAACTCACAGGTGTAAGCCACTTTGAAGCCCATATACAGATACAGTTTGCTGCATTTCAGTTTGTTTTGTTTTTTTCCTATTTGATAGGAAGACTTGCAACATCGAAGATCTATAGCTGGATACAACTCTGTAATCAATGTGTGCAACCTAGATGAAGCGCTGCAAGTTGTACGGAAACCATTTGTTGTCCATGACAGAAATGGTCGTCTAACCAGGGATGATAGACAGATTAAGAATCTTAAACAAATTGGCAAGTGACCATTTTAGTTATTTTTGCACTTACTCAGATTGTTTTATGTATGCTGCCTGCTAGCCGTTTTCATGTCTGTTTTTAACAAAATATAGCTTTTTAAAAATAGCTGCGATTGATCCGCACTAGATGAGAATATTTTTTCTGATGAAAAGTGATAGGTTCATCTGATGTGAAATGTACGAACGGTGTCCAATTAGAAAAACTATGTTTCCAAATTATAATGACTGCGGCGACTCATGGCTCTATGGGCAGTGGATTCTAAACGCTTGTCTTCTTGGATGGGACGTAAAACATGAGTACCTGTGCCTTTACTAGGCACGTTAAAGATCCCAGGGCAGTTGCCAAATGGCCGTTGTCCTGGCAAAAATGAAATTCTACTCACTAGACACAGTCACACACAGTGGGTTGATCACCCCTGCTCGTCTTTGATTCTTGATCCAAAGAGCTTACAGTTCTATGTTCTATAAAGCTGGTCCCAATTCTGCACTGCAGTCTGAAAGGGAGCGGATAAAGAAGAAAGATTGGAAGTAGAATTTTTACTGTCAGCAAAGTCCCTTCCAAGTGAAGAAGACATTGGTGGCTCTTGAGGCGAGATCCCAGTGAATAGAAAAATATCTGTTCTCATATCAATGTATTGGGCTTGTGGCGGTTACAAATTTATCATTGTGGGCTAAAATGATTCTGGTTCACATTGCAAGCAATTTTTCTTTGTTTTTTGCTAAGACAACACATTGGTTGTCAGTGAAGAACAATGAGAGTCTCAAATGAAACTTGCTCTTGCACTTGTTGTGATGACAATATTTGTTGTTACAGTGAACCAAATCACATTGCAATGCAGAGTTGGGTTTATAAAAATGTTATAGCTTTAAAAAAACAAAGACTAATGAGTGAGCTTGTTCATGGAGTTGAGAATGTTCCATAACGTAATTGATATAGTCAGCATGCTCATAATTTTTTTAAATTTCAAATAAATACTTACCTAAATCTCTTCTTTACAAACTCTAGTTTGAATAGGAAACTTTATTTTTCTTAACCTTACAATGTTTGTTTTCAATCTTGCATATGATTAGTTATTACTTCTTTGTTTTTGTAAGGGCATTAAAGTCCACTCTTAGTCCTTGAATAGCTTTTAAAAGACCTGCCTTCATTAAGTTAATGTTTCTTTAATCCCATCAGAGTTGAAGATGACATTTTTTAACAGTCCGACCTTCATGTACCCACATTTGTTACCCAGTTTTGAACAAACTGAGGACAGAAGTAAAAAAACTAAGTCAAAATCCACGAATACAAGATGCAAGTTTTTACCAAGTGAAGACAAGTATGATTACAATCTTATCTATGTTATTCTATAAATGTGTTTTATTTTGTCTTTTGAGATCGGGCGTGAAAGGGGCATTGAAAAAAATAATTATTTTGTCTATTTTCCAATTATCTGGCACTTTGTTTCTGATAAGACATGAAATTTGTGAAGACTTGATTATATTTGTCTCTTTCTTGCATTGATTTAGTGAGGAAAACTGTTTTGTTATTAACATGTGTTTTTAAAAAACCCTCACTTAGGTAAAGAAGGAAGAAGGGCTTATAGTATTCATGTACAGGTACAGACTCTCACTCTTTATATTAATTATCCTCCTGCAGACCTTGCCATTTAACATCCTTTTCAAATCCCTGGGTCGCCCACAGTAGAGGCGTGTCAGTGTGACATCTTTTTCTGCCTGTAGCCGGGTACTCATTCACATGTCAAGTATGAGTCTTTCCCAACGCCGAGACTAGCATTGCCATTTTAAAAGTTGCTGGTTGACGTCAGTCCCCTGATATTGAGTCCATGTATGATGGGGCTGGTGATATTAATGAATTCTCCCATGACTCGTGTGATGTATTTTTGGTCATTAAGATGATTTGGATAGCTGTTAGATATTTTTCTATCTATTAAACTGTCTATAATTTATATTCAATGGCTTAGTGAGAATCCAACTGACAATCTTGTTTTTTTTCTCATCTTCAGTCTTATCGCCTTAGGACTAGAACATTTTTCAAGTTGCTCTGGAGCATTCCCAGCTGAATTCATTCAAAAGTATTTAATCCGTGGCAAATCTGCCAATGAGATCTACCATCGCATTATGTATTTATCATCTTCTAAGGCAGGAATCAACCATGTGAAGGTAAAATTATGTTTCTCTTTTTGTTGTTTGTTGCAAGGGTTTTAGTTTCATTGTATAATGTGAAGGCTTTGTGTCTTCGAAAGGTTGCAAATAAAAAATTATACTGTCCCAAACATCTCAGAATGCCAGTGTTAAAGTGGTTATCCATAAAATCGATTGTAGAATGTGAAACTAGGAAAGAACATAGTGCTGTTTAATTTTTAAAATACAAATTTGATTTGAAAGCTTAATTCTTGATAGTTAACGTATGATATTAAATTCTTTTATGATATTTTCCTTGATGTCCCACTCTTTTTGCTCATAATGACATGCTTTTAAAAAAGGGAGATGAATGATGTACATTTATTTTTTATGGACAGAAACTGCGTAAACTTAATCAACCCGTACATCTCGACCCTCCACCCCTTCATCCTGTCGACTTTCGGCCACCAAGTCTCAAAGACGGGAATACTTTGCCCCCCTGGTGTCAGGTGAATGGAATTTATAATAGAATGGGATGAAATATAACAACGCATTACGAGGTCTATAAAGTAGTATCTCAACAGACATGATTTATTTTTTACTTTCAATGATTAGGGTTTTATTTTTGCTTAAGATTTCCTGGGATGAAATGGCATCAGTTTATTTTGAATTTGTTGGGATTTGTTCTTTCCCTTTGTATCTACTTGATTTCAGGTATTTTTTACCTTTTCATTCTTGTAATTGATAGATATATTAAGTAAGTGCTTGATGCATGTTATTTAGAGAAATTTGTAAATGTCATGTGTTTTTCTACCTTTTCTTTCGAGTCCATAGATTTTATGTAATGTTTTAGTGGACCAGTTCCATCTGAGACAACAAATGAATGTGTATACCAGCTATTTCACAGGCTTGAACAATGTGCTTCTCTATGTGCATTTCTTTCATCATTTCTTTTTCTTTTCTTTTTCTTTTCTTTTCACTTTCTAGGAACTAGCCAATGCCCAAGCACCATTCAGGTTTGTTTTGTCTTGCAAAGCTTCAGTCGGTTGGTGCTACCTAACATATTAACATTTTGTGTTTGAAATGTTTTTAAAAGGTTTTTACAAGAGGGAGCCATGTTTAGCTTCTGCGAAACAGTTGTATTCAGTTAAAAATATGTTTTGACAGAATATTTGAATTGAAACCAATAATATCCCTTTTAAAAAAAAAGTTCACTTCATACTTCGTTAAGGATTATGATAGAAGTATATCAATTAGAAGAGACGATACGTCGAACTGCAAAAGTGTGGGGTCAGAGTGTGGTGAAGCGCAAGGTTACAGCCTCTCCCACACAAGTCCAACGCTCACCTTCCCGAGGTGACCCTGTTACTCCTGCAAGATGTAGGAAACTGACGAGCAAAGGACATTTTTTTTTTTACATCTGGATTTGTATTTGGCAGATAAAGGCTTTGCTAAGGCACATTATATCACTTGATCCCAGGAGTTGATAGTTATCTAACTAGCCTGGTTTTGGAAGGTTGTAGCCTGGAAGATATGATACACCTGCGTTTTGCTATTAATGGAAAAGAAAAATGATTTGATTTTATTTGTTTGCAGTGTTGGGTTTTTTTGGGGGGTATCAAATACTTCAGTTTGAGGCAATCATGTTTTAATGACATCGGTTTCATAGGTAGCTAAGTGCCATAATTGCCTCCTATAATTTGATCCAGACTCTCTGAAGTTACATTTTACCACTTAACTAAACAGGGTGTGATAGCTAAGTAATGTTTAATATGTTATAGGAATTTTAATTTTTAAAAGAGTTACTATTATTTGGTTATTCCTCAATCAAATTGGGCCAGTGAACTTTATTAATAACATACCCAACGGATGCGATAGTCAAGTAGGTCATGTCATGAATGTTGAGTATTGGAAATCAGGTGTGGATTTTTGATTTGTACAAGGCATAGGCCATTATGTGATGGTTTGCCACTGCTTTCCACGCCACCTTTACTTTCACATTTACACTTGTGTGCTGCTCTGTAATATCAATAATTTTTCAAAATTTTGTACTGCTCTTTTTAAATGTATCTTCAGCTTGAATCATGTTTGGTTTGCTTCTCTTTATTTTCTTGACCTAACAGTGTGTAACATATTTTATCTTCTTTCTTTTTTTTTCAGTTCTAGAGAGAATTATAATGAAAGTGACATATCATTAGCACAAAAACAGTTTCATAGTAATTCATTAGTGGAGGGAAACTTGGTCCCAATTCAACCAAAACCCACCGGTCTTTTGAGTTCCCCTCAAGTTGAAATTTATAATGCAAACAATTTAGTTCCAATTCCACCTCAATACAAACGTTCTGTGGGGCGGTCATCTGTGGCATTAAAAAAGGGTGTGTCCAAGTCCAAGAACATGTCGTCTTCTAGTTCTAATCATTCCAGGAGAAGAGGAAAGAAGGATCAGAAAAGTGTGAACACCATGGAGCCTTCACCACAACCACCTCCATCATTCATAGATGAAGCTGTGGGTCACATGCCTTCTCCATTGCGCGTGAAGGAGAGTACAGGATCTTATAAATCACCTGATCTTCTGAACAAAGTTATGACTTCATGTGGATTAGATTGCCTGCCAAACTCACCGTCCTTCCCCTCTCCCAGCTCTTCGTCGACCCCCCTTCCAGCTTTCAAGGTCAGACCTTCCTCCGTAAAAAATCTCGCCTCTGCTTTCGATGAAAGTGAAATTGTTACTGCAAAACAGAATGAGGAGAAGGGATCTCCAAAAAACACAGAGGGTCTCTGCATTGGATCGGAATGTACAGATTTGTCTGTCCAAGTCCAGTCTGAAGGAAACGATTCAAACAAGGAGACACCAGATCCTGTGTTAGACAATGTATGTGAATCACCTTTACCACCTGATTCATCTCCAACACACAACTCTTTGGATCCAGCCAGACAAGGAAATACTGCAATATCTTCTCAGAGTCAAAGGTCACAGAGTCGAGGAACAAGTGATTATTCTCAAAGTGGTAAAGGAGTTTGTATAGATGAAAACGATGAGATCGAGTCTGATACTGAAAAGTCAGGTCTGCCATCGAAAAGCAGTGTGATTCAGTTTACAGTTATAGAAAAACCGAAATTTGAATCTGTTCATGGAGCACTTGTTTGTTTGGATAAAGAAAGCAATGTTAAGGATGTTCCAGATGATTCTGGTATGGAAGGAATAAATTTGACTCGTTTGACAGGTGACAACAGTGATGGAAAAGATGAGGTTGTCACCAGAATATCAAGAGATGGCCCTGAATGTGATAGCTTAGCAAGTCAACAACCTCATGTGTTTGTTGAACAGAATGGCGCTGGTCATTCTAGTGAAGCAGTGAGGGAAGAAACCAACGATCCCAGCGCCAATAAGCTGGTTCCATGGATAAATTCCATCATGTCGCAGTTTGAAAAGAAAGACGCTGCCGAGAAAATCAAAACAAAACCAACTCCTGAATCAAAACAAATTTGTGAATCTCCTGTGAAAACACGTGGCACGTCAGATCATGAGTTTTCTGATTTTCCTTTGGAACTTATCAAAGCAACTGAGTCTTCTCCACTTAAAGTCCCTTTTATTGCCTCATTTAATGCTCAACGGACACCGACCAGAATGCAACCTATTGCCCCCAAAACTTCTCCGTGTCCTAAATCAGTACCGTATGTTCCCCTTCCTCGTATCAGTCCAAAAAGAAAGGAACTAAATCGACAAGTGCGTAATATTTTGCCTAAATCATTTGTATTTGAAACAAAGAATCCCTCTCCAACAAAAACAACAGCGCTCAGTCTGAAAAGGAAAGCAACTCTTCTGTGTCAGAAGAGTCCCATGAAGATCCTTCCTCGTCCACCCTCTGCCCCTGCTAGTGATGGAGAGAAAGAGTCTGAGACTGGAAACCAGCTGACTATGACAACAAGACCGAGGTCACAGCGAAGGAAATTCAAGACTAAGAAAACGGAGGGTAAGAGTGGGTTCGAAGTGTAAGATGGATTTTTTATCTCATAAAATATATATCCAGATTTTATTTGTTCGCAAACGCTTAAATGTCTAGGAGAAAGTAAGTAAGATATTCCTTTTCTTCTGCTATTGAAAAACTATATTATTATGGGTTCTTTAATTTATTTTTGTGATTAAAAAAAAAAATGGAACATGTAAGTGGTTAAAATAGATTCTTAGTGCATATAAACTGAAATGCAAAAAAGGCAAAAGCGTTGAATGGGAAGGTGAGGTGAAGATTTTGGATTTGAATCTTGCAGAAAAAGGAAAGTCTGAGGGTGTAAATTGCATGTCCTGTCTTTGAAATTTTGCTTGTGGCTTAAAAGACCATTCATAATTTCAAGTTTGAAGCTCCGCTAGATTTGCCAGGCAACTACTTGTAAAGAAGGAGGAAGTTGGCCTAATTTGAAAGTGGTGGATTTGTGATCAGGTGGTATCAGGTGAATCATCATCTTGAGATCATCAAATATGATGACATTTAGTTTTTGATTTAATGTGAGTCAAATATTTGTGGCTGTTACTGTTATGCCATTGAAGTGTAAAACCTGAGGTATATTGGTATGTAATTATTGTTTGCTTTAGTTTGATGTTTTATGATATTTCAGAATCAGCTCATAAAGCAGTCAAACGTGTGAAGAAGACTGAAGAAGACTCCGAAAGTGCCAAAGAAACGGAAAGTGAAGCGAGTGAAGTAGAAGAGTCTGGTTTGTCTCAAGAGGAAGACGACGATCAATTGAAACTCAACGACCTTATGGCAGCCAGCACTACTATTAGGTAGGTGGAGAAGCACCGGGACACATGGAATGTGTTTTGAAAATAGTAGTAGTAGTAGAATCCTTATCATAATCGTCATCATTATTAGTAGATAGAGACTGGAATTGCAAAAAGTTGGCCACTAAGTCCAATATGCCTCCTCCATCATGTGAATAACCTCAAATAGTTTGGAACCTCTATATGGAAAAGCATTTGAATACATTGAGTTGAACTTTAACCCTGAAAAATTAAAAGGAAAGGAAGATGATATGATGTTATACTTCTATTGTAAGTTGTGATTTTTGTCTACTGTGAATTAACAATTTAAAAAAAACCAAACACTTTTTATTTTGTAGGTTTGGTTCAAAGCAACGTGGAAAAGTTTTTGACGAGGACGTCAAGACAAAGGCGGAAAGAAAGAAAGCAATGTCTTTATCACTTCTTCAACCAGATTTGGTGCAAGGCGATCCGAAGGTAGCATTTGTTAATGTTTTTCTTCATTCATCACGACTTATTTTGTGGAAAGATTTTTTCCGAAGTTTGTTGGAAGTGGAAAGCACACAATTTCCATTTTGCATCTGTTACAGTTTTTTCTGCCTGATATTAACTGGCATTTTAATCATAAAACCTCTCACCGTGAAAAAAACACAGTCAAATACAGAGAAAACAAAATTGAAGGAAGTGACAAAAACAAACTAGGGTTGAAGTTAATTTATTTTCAATCGTTTCAGATTAATTAATTGGTCGTGGCAGATCTAGAAATTAGCTGTACAACATAGTAGTAATTAACAGTAGACTTATATATACTGTATCAAGACTCCTACGTTGTATTTATACCTTTACTGCCACTCATGTGTGTGAAATACCCACTGCTGTACAAATTTGCTCACTGTGCTCTTCAATAGACAGTTGTCCTTTTCAGACTTCATGGGGGATTCATTATTTTTTGACCTGTGTGTATTGCTGATTTTCTCATTTTATCTAAATATAGATTAGGATTGTATGCAATTATTTTCATCATCTTATACAACACATTCAATGACTAGATTAAAATATGCATCTGGCTCTATATCTATACTCTCATGGGCATTAAAACACTGAGGTATGAAATCGTCCCTTTATATAATATAAAAGGGGATGGAACCTGGTACACATAATCTACCTTGGCCCTTCTGTTTTCCTGGCCTCTCATTGCTGATGTAGAATTAGAGTGACAAAATAGATTCACTGCAAGTGTATGGATGGATTAGCTAGCACCCATGAGTCGTTGATATGGCCACTGTGAACAATGTGTAGGTAGAATTTAAGGAAACTACTGCATACTTTTACATACAGTGCATGTTTTAAATAGTTGGTTTTTTTTTCTAAATACGCATGTTCATTGAAGATAATTGAAATCACTGCAACTGTCCACTAATTGTGGGAGAATTAAAATATGGATGTTACATAAAAAATCATGAATTTTACATACATAACAGTTGTAAAGGAAAAAAAAAATCAACACATTCATACTTTATTGGGGTGTGTGGCATGACTTGTATGTCATGTCATGAACGCTTAGATTATCTAATATCATTATTTTGTCTTTTGATTTTTACAGAAAGATGATAGGGATACAGCATTTGCCAAGCAGTATTTCAACCAGGTAAAGGAAACACTGTCGTCAGAACCTGATCGATTCTACAAATTCTTGTCACTCTTAAAAGATTTGAATAAGGATCACACTAGCCCTGTAGAGGTAAGAATGAGATTTCTGACATTATTTAACGTTTGTTTGTTACTCATGTAAACAATAAGAAAGTTTTTTTGCATTCAACACGCTCTTCCCATCCCCTAGTGTACTCTTCCCACTCCCTAGTGGGATAATTTTTAAAAGGTGTAGCATAGCAATGTATGGCACGTGTCACTGTCAATTTGATGTCTTCATGACAATGTCATATTGAAGCTCAACATATGCAATATCTGCTCTGGGGACAGAAGGGGGAAAAAAACCTGAAAGAAAGAAAAACAAAAATAAGATACCTCTTCAGTCCCCAGTGCCAGAAAAAGTCAAAATTGATAGCAATCTGAGCATCACTGAAGAACTGTGTGGTGTTTGTGTTAGCAATAATTTCAGGGGTGTAAATCTTTCAGATTTTGTCTGATTTCAGACTTTTTGCTTTTTCCTCAAATGGGCTGAAAGTGTAGTAATGGTTATCCACTTTTTTTTTTAAGGCAGCACCATTCAATTCTTAATCACAAAATAAATGTTACCTATCACACAGTGTTTCTGTGTACATGAATAATTCTAATCGCTTACAGCGGTCCAAGTTGATGAGTGTGTGTAAGTCAGTCGAATACACACGTAGACGAACCCTACACTGCATTCACCCTTTGCCGTCAGATTTTTGATCTGATACTTTTCCACTGAAAGCAAACGAATACACACAGACTGTCAGATTCAAAATCTGACCACAGTCAGAATGCATCACACTCGATAATTGGAGAACACACACAAGGGAATCCATTGTGGTTGTGGAACACACATCAGACTTATGATCTGACGACTATAAAATTATCTTCACACATGGCGGTGTGAAAACACACACGTCGACTGGCCTCGCGTCTTTGAGGTTATCAAGCGGTGTTGTGATAAAGATGGGTGAACATTGGTCTTACGTATGGAGTGTGGAGCGTTGCCTGCACATTCATTGCAATTGAAGTAAATTTTGCAGCGATCGAAGAGATGAGATATCTGAACATGCGGAGCGTCGCATGACATTCATTGTATTATTGTAGTAAATGCAGTAAAGTAAAATGTAGTAAATTTCTATTAATCGTCAGGAATTTTGTTTTAAACTTATCATACTGTACATCTTCAAGTTAAATTAGTCTAGTTGCTTTAGTTTATTGTTGATTTGTTATAAAAATGTTCGGTAGACAATTCAAATTTGTGGATCACGACTCGCCAGTCGATGTAATTGACACTACATCTAGGAACAAATTTAGATGGGGCTGGTTATGTTTAAAGGACGGTAATGGTGAATTTTTTTCAAATTATTTGAGAAAAGTAGAGTGAGACAGTGTTTCATAGTGATGTTATTGTAAGAATTTTGTAAGTCTATTTTTGGACTTGCTCATGTTTTCCGATTTTTTTTTCGTTGGCCATTTACACCCCTGATAATTACACATTTCTGTCTCTACGAATCTAATCTCAGTCTTAGACTATTTTGTTGTATGTCTTTCTACCTGTTTTACTGTTGTTACTGTTATCATTAAAAGTTACACACTTACATAAGTTACATCAAATGATCCAATCAATGCATATAATTGACAGACGGTAATATGTATTACTACAACAAGGTGAATGTGTGTGTAGAGTGTGCTACATATGCCAGAGGTGCGACTATAAGCAGTGACTAACTAAAACGGCATCCATCCTGGTTCCATTTGTGGAGGCAGAGATAGGTCTGACAAAATATAATGGGCCTAATTTTTGCCCAGAGTCTTTGCTTCTTGTTGCAAATCTATGTCAGGTCTGAGGTATGCCTCAGCTGCTATGGCTGCGCCAGTCCCTCAACCTCAACAAGTTGAAATAGACAAAGTTGCAGTTTTTTTCTGTGTGTTTATGGACATGTTATTTACTCATCCAGACTCACACGATGTGTGGTCTTGGAATAACAAATCTTGCAGGTTTTTTGTAAACGCTCTATTTTGGAGATATGTGACTGACCATACATTTACATATTGCCAATTACCTACTTATAAGGGTTTTTTTACTTAGGAATAATATCAACCACGCAATAATGCTACATTGACAGTGACCTTCAATTTATTATTTTTTTGAATACTATGAAGATAATTTTGAGAAGTATAGTCTGTCAGTGTCAGCATTAAAGCTGAAGCATTAAGACTAAGAAAGACAATTTCTTATTATGTCTTGCAATGTTTCAGGATGGAGAGGATCGTTTCAAGCCACCTCCATCACCGTGTGTTCACGTTAGAGGTTTAAGTGAGCACGCTTTAGAACGGGATCTTGTTGAAGCAGTGTCACATTTTGGGGCTGTCAGGTATGATTTTGTATTAGTGATGTTTTTTTATTTAATTTTTTTTACATGAATACAAATCTCAGCCATAGTTACTTGCAGGTTTTATTTTGGGAGGGAAATGTACTTTTTAAGTATTTTGTTCTGTGAAAAATGCCACGACTGTCAATAGAAAAATGAATCTACACTATTGGAACAGCAACAAAAAAAATGCTCTGTCCAAAAGAAAGGAAAGAAAGCTCAAACCAAATAGGCTACATCTCTTTGTTCACAGAATGTAATGTAATGCTCAACACAACAACTATCAAGAACCAAGTTTTCCCCTTTTATTTAGGTGGTACACAAATAGAGGGTTTCTGTGAAAATATGTTAACACAAAAAGATTAGAAACATTTGAATACGGGACCAAGTTGAAACAGATTGTTTTGAACATAGGATCTGACGAAACCAGGTGAAATAGTTTGGCCATATTAAGTCCCTATTTGATTGTAGGCAGGAGGGGAAGATGCTTTGAGGTAGACTGAAGAAATTACAACAGGGATGTAGTGTTAGAAAGGGTAGACAGTAAAGAAAGAAGGTTAAACATCACTGTTGTAGCCATATTCTTTTTTATAGTACTCCGACAGAATAATTAATGTTTGAGATATATTAATTATTTTGTTTACTTTTTTCAGAGATGTCATGATTTGGCCACGGAAACGACAGGCTCTTGTTGAGTTTGAGGTGGGTGCATTTGATCTGTTTAATTATATTGTTTTGACAAAATATTTAATGGGTTTGTTTTTTTATAACCTCACAAGTTTAGATTGTCTGTCATCAATGTTAAGTTCCATTTAGCTCACAGTGACTACGGGATGGACTTTTAGTTTGCCTGCGGTTTCACCCGACAGGTAAAGGTCAATCCGGGGTCATGCAGTAAAAAATTACCAGCACGCAGTCCACGCACAGAAGCTAATTTTCGTTTTTGAAGGCCTTTGGAAAAGTGCCATCGGATGGATTAAATGTAGATGCATATGTTACAGCAAACTATATTAAAATATCTTATACGATGACAAATCAGTATTCATGTAAACATAGTAAAAAATACAAGTTTTTTCATAATCTGATACGTACATTTGCATCACCATTTTTACGCTTCGCCTGCGCTCAAAATCTTTGTTGTTTATTATTTAAAGGCAGAGTCATGAAGATTCTGATACAATTTAATTCGTTCTGATTATCTCACCCAAACGCGAGATATACGGTCATGAATGGACTGTCGCATTCACATTCACGCGTGGATATCAATTCAAGCACTCCCACCGTGACAAAAGAGATGTTTTAAATCTATTAGGATACACGATCTAGCTGATGTTGCACTCAGTTATACTATCAGTCAGTAAAGCTCCCATTTCCCTCTTTTACGGACAAACACACACCTGCACTTCATGTGGCATGCACAAACGCACACTATTTCTTCCTCTCTCCCTCTCCCTCTTAGTGTTTGTCTCTCTCTCTTCTCTCTCTCACACACACACACACACTGTCTATATATCTACCTCCAGCACCCTCCACTGGAAATCTTTAATACTAACTAATACCCATCCCTTTCTCTCTCGTCTATAGCCCTGAATTTTTCTCTCTCTCTCTCTCTCTCTCTCTCTCTCTCTCTCTCTCTCTCTCTCTCTCTCTCTCTCTCTCTCTCTCTCT